>KN727566.1:6015-20747 GCA_000816745.1 Ancylostoma duodenale
TAAGGATTTTGGGATCATCAGAGTGCACAATGCGAAAGATCAAGAACAGCCTTTTCCGAGCTTTCTCAACCAAACAGGTTATGTGATTCGAAAAATTAAGTTTACAGTCAACTAAAACACCCAGATCTTTTATTTCGTCTCTACGAGTGATAGGACTGCCATTTAAAATATACTCTTTATATGGAAGTTTACCCAAATGTAATACAGCTGTTTTGCTGAGATTAACCGGTAATCCATGGTTATTCGACCATATAAGCATAGCTTCTATCGATTGGGATAGCAATGAATGCACCGTAGAAGCCGTAGCCCGATTATAGCTCGCGTAAATTTTAATATCATCAGCGTACATCTGGACAGTTATACAAGGGTCAACCCGTAACGCGGTAGGCAAGTCCATCGTGTGGACCAAGAACAGCAATGGTGATAGTACCCCACCCTGGGGTACTCCACTTTGGCATTTGTAATCAGAAGAAAAACTATTCCCGACCTTCACAGTCATATATCTGTCGTCTAAATAGGATTTGAGCCAACTAAGCAGTGGATCCCTTACTCCCAGATTTCTAAGTTTCTGTAGTAGTATGCCATGATTTACTTTATCAAAACCTTTTGAAATATCGGAATATATTACATCAACCGAGTCTTCTTTACTTGTGGCTGACACCCAATCAAAAATAGAGTCAGATAATGAGGTGGAGGTTGATGACCCAGACAGAAATCCATGTTGTTCACCTGGAATTACACCACGTTTATCCAACCAAGAAAAGAGCTTGGAACGTATCACCTTCTCAAGTATTTTTGCTGGCGGCGGAGTAATACTTATTGGTCTGAAATCCACCAAGAAGCAAGAGTTCTCTTTTTTCGGGATAGCTGTTACAATTGCTCTTTTCCAGAGTTGCGGAACTTCATCATGAAATAGCGATATGTTAAAGTTATGTGTCAGAGGGTGATAGAGAAATTTAGAGCAATTTCGATAAATTATTTGAGGTACTCCATCGAATGTTTCGGAAGTTGACGGTTTGAGAGTTAGCAGATATTTCAAGACCGAGCCAGGATGAATGTAAACATATGGCATACTCTCATTCGCATAAATATCATGGTCTCGCATGGACTGTAGTAGTGGGATTTGGCAGGAAAATGTACTGGAAAATTGCTGCGCCAGAGCGCCAGCCTTATCTCTGTCGTTTACGTAGAAAGTTCCGCATTCATCTCTGAGAGTTGGAAGCTTTCTAGACGTCCGAGAGATTCTACGCATCAGCTCATAAAGTGGCTTCATATGCAAATTTTTTGCGTATCGTTTTTCACGATTGCGCAGAAATTTACGTGTATGATAGTCAAGATCTGCGCATACTTTCTTATAGAGTGGATCAGAAACCGAACGGTGACAACTTTCAAATATCTCACGCTTCTGAGCATATAAGGCCTTTATGTGAGGTGGGTACTCAGGAAAAGCGGATTGACGGTGACAGATAAGTGGTACAAACTTACCTAATCCTTCATAGATAACGGTGCAAAAACGTCGATAAATACATCTGTGGATGTGTAGTTCTCGAAAACATTCCACCAGTTAACACACTCAAGATAACTATTAAGACCATCATAGTCAGCCTTGGTATAATCGGGGAGTGGTAATGGAATGTCATCATGCAGTTCTGTTTTCAAAGTAAATTGTAAAATACAGTGGTCCGATGATCCAAGTGGAGGAAGACAGAGAATCCTTTCTACTATAAGTGAAGAAAAAAATATGAGGTCGAGAGTAGATTGACCCCGTGTAGGAGTCAGTACCTGCTGCCGAAGCCCAGTACATTCATTTCACCATAGGTCACTGGGAGTTTCCCGATAGTTTACCCTGACTGAGTTCGGCAGCACGCCTGATCTCCCCCCGGTAAACAACCCACTCTCTGAAGCCACTCTCTCGATTCCTTTCCTTAGCTAATTGCCGTAATTCGTAATCCTTTTTCCTCTCCGATTCGGTCATACTCTTCCGGATATACAGGTCAGGATAACCTGCGGACTTCAAAAAGCGAGCATTTGCTAAGGCTACAGACCAGTGCTGCCTCGAAGGGAAAACAATCTTCACTAATCTAGGACGTGCTGGATCATACCTTTCCATCCGATAGAGCTCAGATGGACGGCATTCTATCTGAAGCGCGTCCATCACCTTCTCAATTTTGCTTTCTAAATCCTTTTGGCGCATGTTTGGGCTAAGATCTATCGTTGCTTCCTCGAGTCCAGCAAGAACCACGCTCCGTCCTCTCTTTTGGGCCTCGATATTTTCGAAGCTTTCTACCTGGATCCTATTATTCTCGGAGCATTCTAATTGAAATCGGATCGGAGTTCCGCGCCAAAAGGGCACTAATAAGCTCTGCCGAAGACATCTTACTAAAGTCGCATTCTTCAACACTAGCAGCCGATTCCGATAAATTCAACGGGTTTGTGTCAACCATAGGGTTAACTGACTTACCCGACGTTAGTTTGCTCGAGCGGCTAGATTTGGGAGGCATGATTTTGCAAATCAATAAAGGCAAGAGCAAAGTACACCTCGTATCTTCCCGGAGGTACAAACTAAGCAGTAAGGATAACTAGGAGCAAATTAATTAAATGAAATGGTTATAAAGTAGTGGTTGATGACAAGGATCACTAGGCCAAAAAAAACTTATGGCAGGAATGTACTTCGAAGAAAGGAAATCGAGATTAGCACAGAGCAATATGAAAAAGCAACCGCACGGCGCTACGACAGATGATGTGATGAATAAATCGCATTTTTTTCACGCTCTAAACTTAGTGGTCTAGCTCTTCAGCATAAAAACACTTTTTTCATCGCACGATGTGAAAGAGGTATAACTAAGAATGTGTACGATTCCTGGGTAAAGCACACCTAAGCAAATATGTATGTTCCAGCAGTTTATATCTTTTTCCCAGACAAACTTCTGGAACTTCCGCAGAGCTTGATAAGTATTGGAGCCCGATTTTCGGAACATCCGCGGGAATATAATTTAACTCGTCGATTTTTTCGGAAGTTCCGCGGAAGTTCCGAATGGAGACGCAGAGAAAAAAGTAGTTTCGGAACTTCCGCGGAGCTCGGCACTTTTCGGAAGTTTTGCGGAGCTTCGAGACAGATTTTATGAGCCAAGAAACTAACATATCAAATAGCATGCTTTCGTCCAATTTTTACAGTGGTTTGTTCTTGCTTGACTTCAGCTAGCCATATAAGAGGCCCTGGCAGAATACGGAATTTTTCCGCAATTTTTTTAATTCGAAATTTCGGAATGCCACAATAATGACATCCATAATGCCGAATTTCGGGTAGAGCTCGTGTAAGATAAATGTACCTCTGAGATTATTCTCATAAACACGAAAATTTGGCAGATTTTTGCCATAGAGGAATTTCTCCATGTCATCGTTAAAGTAGAAACCTAATGCAGATACGTAGAACAGTCAGAGGGCAAGCCTGCTTGGGGGTTATATTCAGGAAACGAAAGCACAAGGGATGCAACTAGTGCAGCGTGGTGGGACGACCTGTGGTGGGGTTCATGTTCCTGCATTTTTGGTGTCAGGGCGCGTGGAGGTGTGCATCCCTCCATCTAGGCCGATTCCAACCTATTACTCGGGTTTCTGTTGACTCCATAAAAGGCGAATTACGTCACTCTTGTTCGATTTCGAAACTTCCGCGGATCCTGTTCGGAACTCCCACGGAAGTTCCGAAAGTTTGTCTGGGTCTTTGCAAAAAACGCAATGGCAGTATCCCAACGACCAACTATGTATACATACGCAGAGGAACACAGTACGAAGGATTGAAGTCTTTCGACTCTTCCCAATCGTCGACCTAAACCAGCAAGGGAAAAACCGCATAATCCATCTTACATGGCAGTGAGATCTGCTATCCCTGGGTCGATGCTGACTACTTGGTAGAACAAATGAAAACTGTTGCATCTTGAGGATAACTGGTTCGCTCCCCGAAGATGAAGCCTAATTAACCCCATGCCGCTTCTGCTACCAAGAGAACTGGTAGTTTTCGCGCGGTGCGTTGACCATGTAATCGAATCGTTCCATCCATGAAGAGATATAAAGACTCTCTGTTCTCGAAATGAAGCTGGAGCATGCGGTCGTTCTTACATCTCTTGGTGAGTAGTGGTAGAGCTCAAGTAAAAGTTATCCATTCTGTTCACACAGGATTCATTCTCGGTTCTTCTCACGAAGACTTCCAATTATTTTTATTTAGGTACTGGTATCGAGTTTGTATTCCATTGTCGAATCAGCGAAAAGAGGTGAGTGGTTACCTAAGTATGTTATTTGGAAGGAGAAGGTCCGATTTGCTAACGGTATGATTCAGGCGATAAATTTGCGAGGAGAAGAATTCGCGACGAAGTGGACAGTAAGTGGAGTTCTCAGTAGCCTTCTAACCAGCTTTTGTTGACTCCATCATCTCCTTCTTTGCTCTGGTAGTGCTGCCGTTATATCCTCTCGAGAATCTCTAATTTCCATTTTTTTTAAAATTTCTCTCTGCTGCGACTTTCATCTGCAGCTCAAAAACTTTTATTATTCCGGAACCTACAGCAACGAAAATTCCGGATCTTATTTTCTAGCTGGTGCTTGTGCAAGGGCGAATTGCGGTCAAGGATGGCGGTGTATTCCTATTGAAGGGAAGGCGAGGTGCCTACCGAGTAAGTTGGTTTGGAGGAAGCTTCCTGATTGCAATGGTCGAAGATATGTAGCTATTATCTGAAACACTCTTCTTCCTAGCCCCCAATCCGTGCGATACCTTCCAATGTGCATCTGACGAAGATTGTGTCCTGGATCACGGTTTGCCCTACTGTCAAAAGAAGATCACCAGTAAGTTCCACTGCAATTGAAAGAAAGTATCAAGAATACTATTTGAGCTACTTGCCATCAAAATTCACTATCTTCTGCTAAATGTCTCGAACAACTTCATGCCAGAGCCCAAGAATTCTTGAACTTTTGACGCAGTTTCCCTTCTTAGCCCCTGAATCAACCCTCTAGCATCTCGAAACACCTATTTTTGAATTTTTGTCGTTTAAATTTTTCCTTTCTCTCTCTTTTTTTTTAAATTTTTTGAAAGAGTGTGATAGCAAAAAGCAGTGCATCAAACTACGCCTAAGAAAATTCAAGAAGGTATGGGTCGCAAAAAAAAAGTTTTTTTTCAGCTTGGGGATTTTTATAATGTTTGTATTCCGTTTGCAAAAAAAAAATCAACAATACTGTGGTAGAAGCAGACTCAGTCGTAGGACGTGGCAGAAAGATTTCTGTGATTGAATTGAGATGTGCTCAAGAAAAAAATATTATTTCGGATATTATGAATTGCTAATTTATTGAGGCTCATTTTAATACGAATTAGTTTTTAGTACCAATCTCTTCAAATTTAACTGCTAATTCGTAATTTAATATTATGCATGAACCTTTGGTGGCAACCACACCTAATACACAGTTGAAGCCTGACATTCAAGCATTTCGCCATCTAAACCGCTGTATTGTTTTTATCCTTTTCAGGTTGTCCTCAGAATGAAACACGTCAAGAATGCGGCTCTCTCTGCGAAGGCCTTTGTCTGATTACCGTTTTGGTCAGCAGTTAAATTTTTTATATGGCGTGGAGCAGTGGTTCAGCTAACGAAGGTTTTTTTTTCAGGGCAATCTCACCTGTGGCGTTCCGGAAGTGTGCTCATGGCCATCGTGCGCTTGCAAAGAAGGATATTATCGTGATGCGTTTGGACAGTGTGTCCTGGAAGAGGACTGCTTTCCAGGTTACTGCCCACTTGAATTTATGCCCCCACCCCAGTTACCTGCAAGCAGCCATTTCTTCAGAATCACCTGAAAACGGAAAGAGATGTTAGATTTTCACCGACGCAATGCCACTTTCAGATGCAGCATGCTTTGCATCGCCGCCACCTTGTAAAGAAACCGAAGCATGCTCAGTGGAGGATGGCAAAGTGATCTGTATACCTGCCCTGAGTAAGACATTCCGCAAGCAGAATCATCTTCTTGCGCTGTTGAAGATCTCGATGCAAGCATTCCTTATTTTGATGAATCCATTGCAGTTTGTGGAGAAAACGAAGAGTACAATGACTGTGGCATTTCGTGCGAACCTAGATGTGACAGCATATCTAAGAAGGTTTGTTTCACCAGAATTTCAACAATTTTTCATCAGAGCTTCGAAACTACAGCAGTGGAAGCCTCGATTCGGTTTTTTTTTTCTTCATGGAATACGACGTCACCATTGCAGAAAACTAAATGCACCAAAAAGTGCACAACTCCAGCCTGCGTGTGTAAGAGCGGTTACTATCGCAAGGCGAGTGGCGAATGTGTACGGAAGCGAAGGTGTCGACGACCCTCCGGTCAGTTTTTCTACGTTTTGTAGGCAATATAAGTAATGAATGATAAGGTGGTTGGCGTTAATTACCCCTTTCATAGGATGCGCCACGCTTTCGAGCAACGTAGAGGCATTAAATGCAAATGTGACTTGTGCAATGACTTTGAGGGGGGGGGGGGGGGGGGGTTGATGGAGGGAGAATGCATTTGATGTACCAAGTAAGCACTTCATTCTCCCAGACTCTTCTCGTACAAACCTACGTACCCCAGAGGGATGGATTATTCGTCTGCGGCGGGATCGAACCATCGCCCGCGCAGAAAGAACAGCGGACCTCTTAGCACTGCGCTACGGACATATAGGGTGCCAAAAACACTTAAAGGAAAAGCGCTAGCATTCCACTGGACGGATACAGTGCTTGAAAATTATTGAATGTTAAGTTGTTAAGTTGTTAAAATAAGGGAGTTTGCAAATATCTACATGTAGGTACATTCAGGAGCTAGAAAACCGTTCAGCAAAAAGAAGGACATGATGACCGCTTATGGAGACGAGCCGATAACGGTCGGTTGAATTTGGAGACAGCTAGTCCTCCACATTTGAGGTGAGTGAAGAAGCTCTTTTTATAAAAATTGGTGGCAATACAACAAGAAGAATAGTTCATAAGGAGGAATAAGGTCACGAGTCCTCTCTCTCTCAAGGCGCCTGTATACGCACTTCTTTTGCTGCAGCTGCAAAACGGCTGCAAAAATGTTGGTTTTCCAAGTTTTTTTTTTCTTTTCAAAGACGTGAAATTTTAGGGCTACAAAGTGACACCGTTCACAACGGCTATGCAGCGGCTTTCACAAATGTTCAAAGAAAAAGCAGTAATGTAAGTTCATGATAAGGAAATTCATGTACATCTCTGACACCATCTTGATTTACTCGTTTGTACAAGGATTTCTCGCTGCGTTGCTGTGATGCTGTATAACAACTTAGGTAGAGTGTACTCCTAGATTTCCTGAACTGAACTTCCCATAGGTTTCAAACATTTTTTTTCGGTGCAATTTTCACGAGCTTCTAGACGATTTTCGCGGTCTGTGTAAGCCAGGGTGAATCCAACACATCCATGCTAGACATCTTTCTCTTTTTTTGTCATTGTACTGTGTTTTATTCAATTCATTCGTGCTCACATCTGATGCTTCTACAATTGACATGAACGTAATATTATTTGGCGTGCGTATGAATGTTGCTTAGAGTTTGTCACCCAACCATAAAGTTTTCAAAGTTTCTTGTTTGATGCAGCGACGTGCTGATTAATTCTAGTTCTTAACGATCGAACTGCCGCACTGCGAATTACATGGTCGACAAATGATTTCACTGACTACGTTCTTCGCATCGCAATTAGCTCTACTGGGTTTGTCCCCTTTCACAAAGTGATTTTTTGTCGCAGTTGTGATAGGGGCATAAGTTATTGTATTAGGTATGTAAAAAAGTTTCCGCCCCCTAGTGGCAAGTAGTTATAATAGATAGTTACCCTTGCTTCGCAAACGCTGCTTCGTTTTGTTGGATTGACATCTGTCAATAATATTCAGTACACAATTGTTTTGATTTGCATCAACATCGTTGTGTTTTACCGCGATAGTCATGTCAAATTTGAGCCAAATGAGCATTATTTGTCATAGTAACCCGTATCGTAACCCTACAAAAACGGGGTTACGGTACAAAATGGATAGGAGATTCGTGTTCAGCACCTCAAATAAGCCCACAAGTTTCGGCGAAAAAATTTTTTTCTAAAAAATTCGAGGCCCCCATGTGGAGTAGTGCCTTTTTGGCGCATGTCACAAAAGCGGCCAAGGAAACGGTTGAAGCACTTCGCTAGGGTTTTCTAGCCCATGCTTCTTATCCAGCAGAATGTGCTCCGTTAGATTTTACGATTCGTTTCCGTCGATGTCCCACCGGCTTTCCGAGCAGTGCTTCCAATATATCGATAATGTCGACAAATGGGTGAAGGAATAGATCAAGTGGAAGGACGAGGCTTTCCACCGCCACGGCATCCATCACCTCCCAGAAAGATGGGAAAAGGTTATAGCCAACGATGGCCAATAATTTGATTGATTTTCTGTTTTGTTTCTTTTTCAATAAAGGCTCAATTTTGCTTAAAAAAGGGCGGAAACTTTTTCACATACTTAATACATCGTTTGATGGCTTATTTCGCTGCTGTAGTGATAGGTTTTCAGCCGAGTTAGGTATTTTCTAATAGAACTGGGTATGGCTGTCGTCTGGCCGCAGGCACCCCCTAGACGCTTGCGAGATAGCAAAAAAAAAATACTGGAAACATTCAATGCAGATTTTCGGTGCCGGCAAATGGACTGCTTCAGCCTGCAATTCCCGAGCACAACAGCTACGAAAACAGTTTCTATCAACGGTTATAGGTGGGGTAAAAAATCGTTTCGTGTTCTTGACGGCAATTACGAGATGCATGTGCAAACTCTGCTCAAGATCGGTGTTTACAAGTGCACAGAGTAAGGCCGTTTCAGAAGCTGCTAGAAGGAGAAAAACAAATCATAGCTTTTGAGATTCACATTTGGCCAATATCCAGGACCACCGATGGAAATTCATAACCGTTTTGTAGCATTTTATTCTTGATTTCCTGTCTTCAAGAGGAAAAATCATTGGAAGCAAATTTCGTGAAAATTGACCATCACGGCGACCATTGAGTAGCCGCTATTTTCCACTCCCACTTACCTTATAATGAGCTATCATGGGGAACCCAAGCCGTTGGAGAAAGCACTCCTTGCTCTTTAAGAATTATCTGAGCTTTGAAACCCTGTTTGAAGGTTTGGTGGATTTTGCAGAAAAATTGTCACAATAACCCGCTTTTTTTCAAAAATCTGTTTCGTGGTCAACTGCTCCTGGAAAACCTGATCTTAAGTGAAAAATACTTCGAAGCTTTCTCTATTCTGCAGAGAAAAGTGCGAAATAAAGCATAAGTTCCTGGCGCTGAAATAAATAAACAAACATTGTGCTATAACTTGCAGGCCCCCTGCATCAGGTTGGTGCAAAAGTTTTATCGGTTTTTTATTCAAAAACCTATAATTTTTCCCGAATGTTGTCCAACAACCAGATATGATAACGCACTTGTTGAGCAAATCCTGCTCTTCTTTGCTATAGGTTTGTTGCCTGTTCCCTGCAGTTAGCAGGCAAGAAATACCCGAAATTTCACAGAAACCGCACTTTCAGTTTTCCGTTTTTCGCATAATCTTCCTACAAGATTGCATGCGATTCGGTTCAAAATACCTTCCTCTTCGAGATCGCTTCCGATTTCACTGCCTAGCCCTGGCTTGACGGCCTCCGTTTTAGAGGAACGCAGACAAGCGTTTCTGAAGCATTTCCTTTGCCTAGACTGGAATTCTTTCTGGACAAGCCGATCCATTCTGCTATTTCGAAGCAGTACACTAGGCATTACATACAGGGTGAAGTGTGACGGGCGATAAAAAATCCTTTCTTTTGGAAGATGCGGTGATTCTTTGAACCAAAGAAAATAGTGAAGACCTCGACTGGATCTTCCAACAAGATTGGGCACTAGCCCAATCTTCTTCTCGGATCATCTCGGATGTGATGTGTGAGTTCTTATGTAGAATTTCTGTACCCATTGAATGAGAGTAAATATCCCTTATTTGAAAAGGTAAGCGCAAAGTTGTGGGTAGTTTTTTGCGTCACATTTCATGTGGACCACCCTGTATAGCTATCGTTTCGTCCAGAAAGTCGAAGCTGTTCCAATAGGAAAACGCTCAAGATGCAAAACGCCCTTTTCCTGGGCGGCCAAAATCAGCCAAAATTCACGTTTAGAACCTGCCTTAAATTACGATAACTTTGCTGGCAAATGGTTTACCAGACATCACATTCTCCAGGCATGTTGCGGTGTTGAGCTATCTTCTTCGGTTTCAGAAGCTCTTTGTAGGCAAGAAAAAAATTGCCAAACATGACGACCCAAAACTGGCAGCCTCCGATTTCTCCCCTCCGCAGTTTCTCGTATTCTGGACATAGGTCACCAGAGACGTGCTAATAAAATAAGTAGTAGTCTCTACAAATCATAGATTGTATGACAACGAACAGTGCATGTCAGATGAGCGTGTCGTCTGCCCGTATGGCAGGACAGGAGACTACTCAAGAACAGGGATAGTATACCAGATAAGGTGTTTGAGTTGTGGGGCCCTATATATTGAGGACGGTCGTGTGCTCAATACCCGCACCAAGAAGCACTTGGCTAGCAAGCGTAGAAGAAGTCTGATCTCGGCGCACGGAAGGCACAGACAAGATGATCATATGGGTGAAGATTATGATATAGCATGTTATAGCATGTACGATACTCATGCACGAGACGGAGATCACAGCAAGGAAGACATTGGAAGCCTTTTGGATCTCGGTGAGAGATCCAAAAAAGAACAACCGCTAACGAGTGCCTAACAATCACCAATGATCTCTTGCCCTTTGTATCTTTGTGTGGTCTGTAGCTGCACATGTCCGCCTAACCCGACAACCATCTAGGGTGCAGGGTGACACTCAGTCGTCTGCAGTGAGTGTGAGCAGCAGGTCGTGGACATCGCTCCGTTGACTCTGTAGACTCGAAGATTGGTCTTGTGTGTGCTGTTGGGTGGACCTAACATGACATAGTATTAAGAGGAAAATAAAGCGAAAAAAGTAGAAAAGAGAAAAGAAAAAAAGAGCTCAACTTCTGACTGGTAGTGTGCCCTTTTGCGGAAGTTGAGCCGAGAACATAGAGCTTTACCCAGTACTCATAAGTAAGAAGGGGAAGCCCTAAGCCATACCTACCACACAAGAAAAAGGAAGAAAATTAAAACATTCAACGTTGTGTGGGTCCTTTGCGTATATATGAGGGGTCATGCATGACGAGAATAAGAGAGTAGCAATGAATAATAGAATTAAAAGACAGCTCCCAGTAAGCAAAAATGTCCTTAGTCATATCTACAGGGTGGAGGAAAATTATAAGCGTCAACAGAAACGTTATGTACCTTTTTCTAGCTGCAACAAGTTTGTGTTTCTTGTTGCAAAGGGTATGCAATTTTGCAAAAAATCCACTGACTTGTCCTTGCATAACCGCTGCTCCATCTGTGAAGATAGCTAACCTTTTCCTCATATAATAACTTTTTATGCTTTGGCCGAGACCAGGATGAACAGCCTGCGACTCCATTTTGTCCAAATATCCTAGGAGAGCTGTTACTACATGCGCGGAAGACTCACTGTCGACGTCGGTAAGGAAGAAGTGCAAAGTGATTGGCCAGTTTTGTGGCGATATTGTCGTGAGAAGGAACACAATTCATTTGGTCCCGCGTCACGAGAACGATCCATCGGAAGGAATGCCTTTTTTTGCCACCGTACATATATGCAGCTAGAGTGGATGTCACCGTCGTAGATATACTGCCGTGAGATGTCTTTTCATGGATTTTCGCAGCCTCCTCCATGAGTTCCTTCAAGTTCTTAGTGTGTTGTTTCGTAGTCTCATGATCTTTTATTCGATTGAAAAGCCAAGAAATGCCATATCGATTATATCTAGAATTGCTACCATGTAGACTTTTAATTCAAATTATGCTGTTGGCATCGAGGTTTGTTTTCAGCTTCATAGCAGTTTAGTTCAGATCAAATTGTTGACACAACTGAAATCCTTCCTCAGGAAGATATAGATGAGAACCGTGTCCGTTGCAGATGGCGCATCGCATGAAGTTCTCTTGGAGACGGTTTTCGTCGCGATAACAACTTAGGTAATCTTTCTCCATGGGAGATTCCAACTGTTTGCACGTGAGCGCCTGACCGTCTCTTCTTAACATTTTCAGGTTCGGAGATAAAACTTCTTTGTCTTGTTCGCTGCGGTAGAGACCACATAACCTTTTAAGGTTGAGATTCTCCAGCTCCAATTCCGCATTTTGCTCCGTGTTTCACCGTATATGTGTCTCTTGTTTGTGTTGTATTTCTTCGACAATCTGCATTCTCTTTGTCATATTGTTCTCCAGTTTAGAGTAGCGGTCGTCGACAATGGATAATTGACAACCACCAAAACCACAGGTTAGCCCAGCTTCGGCGTTACAAGGTAGCACGGCTCCACAGCATGCGGATGTGCAGTCTCCTCTGCGTCATCATCTGCACCTACCCTCTAGTCGAAGATCCGGGCGGACGGACAGAAAGCGGTGTTGATGTTGGTGAAACGATCTTTATTTCACTCGAACTCCTCTGGATGGGATCGTCTGGGCTTCTCCTCCACTTCTCCAAATACCATGGCTATAGATCTTTTAACTGGTTCATCAGTATTGTACGGTTTATAAATTTGTTCGGCTGTGGTAGGGTTCGTAGTTTGTCTACCACGCAGGTCTTGCTGTCGTGTAGGCGAGCACACAGCAGTAAACATATTTATTAGAACCAGAGGTAGAACGCAGGAATACAACGAATATAAAATGATAAAGTAATTTCAGGGTGTTTATATAGGCGTTTATGGTGGTTCTGGAACGTTGGCCAACGTCCAAGTTTCAAAATATCACGATTTCGGACCGGAGATCGGCCAAATAACGCTCAATTTGACCACAGTGGGTTTTCGCACGTGTGATGTTTTCGCATTGGTGTGGTCTCGTAGGTGAAATTTTCTTAGGCAAAAAATCGCGGTTCCGCGATAGGTTATTTCGTTCGAAGGAGGGAGGACAGCAATGTCGACAATCCGGGATGGCAACCATTTTTGCTTCAGCGGTGAAATATGGAGGTTCTCTTCTTCCTGGTAGAGCAGATTGCGCGAAGGAGTGGTTTCAACGTAGCTGAATGATTTTGCAAAATAGACACTAGAATGTCCTTGGAAGTGCGAGAGCATAAAAATCGTTCGCCACGCGCGGAACTTTGCGACGCGAAGAATTGGCTCACAAATCTGTGCCCTGCCTCCAGCTGATCTCCTGGCAGAGTGCACTAAGGTCAATCGACGAGGCGGGCACATCTCGCTGTTCCACACCTAGAACTGGAGAAGTTTAGCTAAATCCTCTTTTCGCATCGGGGATATACTCAGATGGAGCCAGAACGTCGTCACGTTCTTGACTGCCAATAACGAAAAAAGCTGTGTAAATACTATCAGTGAGATGATTAAATAGATGTAAACATAGAGTAATAAATAATTGAAGCGGAGAATAATTAAACAAAAGTGATTTCGTATTGAGGACAAGTAGGATGTAAGATTTCAGTTTCATTTCTCTCATCGATTTATGGTCGCTTTGACATTGCTCGAAGACGGACAACTCAATGCGCGGAATGTTTGCATTACTTCGAGAACGCATAGTTGAAATCTCACTCAGAAAAGGGTGGCATTCCGCTGTATCACGCTGGTGATATGATATGAAGAGTCACCACTAGGAAGACGAGCGCAAGCGGCGGGCATGTGGCTGAAAGTAAACCATCGTGATAAACGCAGGTCCGCCCTTGCTAGCAAAAAGCATCGCGCTGTGACGTGTTAAAATAGAATCGATTTGCAGCGCATGCCACACGCGCATGAGGAACCGCCTTCAGCGCTGGAATTAGTTGCACAAGTTAGTGAAGTAGTATGCGGGTTTAACCCGGCTAGGCAACGACAAGCACTAAGAAAATAACAAGTTTAGTACAAAAACAACGACAATAAAGAATGCGGATACAATAATGCAAGTTGAATACAGTGAAAGCCGTGAGAAGCGATGAGGATTGTACCGGTAGAGAGAGGGAACCTGAAATACGGCCCTAACTACGGCCAGTGCACAGCTTCAAAAGAGGGTTCACCTAGAATCCCCCACTCTGAAGTTCAATGACGACCTATTTGGCGAGAGAATGTGTTTGGCAAGACATTTTACGGGTTAAAATCTTGCTTGGCAAGACATTTTCCGAGAGAATGGGTCTAGAGTCTGTTTGGCAAGACAAAGTGCGAGAGAATGTGTTGGCGACCTATTTTCCGGGTGTTTGGCAAGACAAATGGCAAGAAAATATGTTGGCGACCTATTTTCCGGGTGTTTGGCAAGGTAAAAGGCAAATGTGTTGGCGACCTATTTTCCGGGTGTTTGGCAAGACAAATGGCAAGAGAATATGTTGGCGACCTATTTTCCGGGTGTTTGGCAAGACAAAAGGCAAGAGAATGTGTTGACGACCCATTTTCCTGGACAGACACATACGGCGCATCGGCTTTGGAGTCGATGGGTCGGTTCAATTACCCAAGTTTGAGGTACGTATTCCAAAGGGAGTCGTACATCAAGAGGGTGGTGGTGATCAGTTCGAAGTCACTGCTAAGCAGAATCACTGCCTGGTTTTTGGATGAGGATATCTCCGTGGTCCTCGCTGTGATGCGCACGAAAGTGCGCAGCCGGCTGAGCACCACGGCGATTTCCGCCTAACCCGTGCCTCCAGGCACGGAATCGATGGATGC
>KN727567.1:0-10024 GCA_000816745.1 Ancylostoma duodenale
GCTTAATACTTTTTTAATGAACGACAATAACAAGTAGCCGGCCACGTCCACACATTAAAGAGCCCAATATGCATGTACTTACGTGCAAGAACTTAGGCTAAGCCTCTATAATAAATCTCTTCGAAAATTACATTAGAGTAGTAAATCTCGTGGCTATTAGTTTCGAGTCCAGCATAAGAGATGTGGATAAATATGTGAAGCATCTACTTCGCAATTAGTAGCACTGTTGTTACTTATACCTACCGAGGAAGCTCATTATGCTTTCTTCAGGTATGAGTGGGAGGTCTGTTGACTCGTCTGAGGTGAACTGCCCCGTCATCCGTCCTTATTATGTTTTCAGGAACCTCTTCTCGAGGTTGAGGTAAACAAGGAAGAGATGGAAACCACAAAAACTTCTACGACGCTGCAAAAGCTTGGAGACAGTGAAGTGTTACAGAAAATAACCTACAGCATTGAAGCAGTAGAAGGCCACATCTAAACTGCTTTAAAGTTGCCTAGAGAAATTTATAGCTCTAAAAATGATTGTAAATATCATGCTACAGCTCTTTTTGTGTCGTTTCGCCAAACAAAAAACATGTTGGAATTTAAACTGAACACTATAGAACCTGCTACAATTGTTGTAGTATACCGCGCTTGTTCCAAGAGGAAGTATAATTTTATTATGGTATTTGTGACGTACTTCGAAAAATCAAACATACCATTGATATTTAGTTAGAAATATCGAATTTAGTAGATGGAGGCCAGCTTAATTGATGGTTTAGCTTGGCTCCTGTTGATAGCCTTTACTGAAGCTACGTCTTGATAATCACCTACCTAAGATTGGAGCAGTGCACAGTAGAAGTTTTATTTACAAAATTGTTCATTCAAGTTGGCATTCTACAGCCAGTTTTTAGTACAGTTAGGTTTGAATAATGCATTAGATATGGTGAAATTCGAAAACTCGATCCCGAATATCTTGAAGTTTTGGATTTTCAAAAAGTGAAAAGAAATGCAACCATCGAGGACTGAGAATAAGGTGTTAAGAGTTTTTATTTTTTTTCAAAATTCGAATTTTTCGCATTGGATTCTTAATTTGCAATCAAATTAATTGAGTTATTCGATTTTTATTCGGTCCTAAACATAGTTCTTGGTGTTTTCCCTGATTCTTCGCTTCTCCACCCATCTACTTGTGTAGTTTGTCATTCTTCATTCCTTGATCTAATATCTTGTGAGAGGTAAATGTAACACAGTGAAAGTATATATTTAAAAGTGTCCATATAAGGCAAGCAAAGAGTTGTCGCAGTCCCAAAATGCACTATGATGTGGTGGTGTAGCTCAGGGAAAAAATAGTTATTAGAAATACCAACGTAAGCAAGTGCTTCACTGCATATTTTTATTGCTTCATTATGCACTTTTATTACTTTCTGTACCTGGTTTTCATCCGATAAAATATGTATGTACATGCTAATGTGCCCGGCGGTTAGCTGTATTTTATTACTGAAACTATGGGTGGCAGCCCTGGCTACCGCAATGGGGAAGAGCGAGGGCTCCGCTGCTCCGTAAAATGGGTCAAGAAATTTTCACAAACATTCCACAAAACAAATGATGTCCCATATTACATTTCATTGGCTCAATTCCTTCCCTTCTTCTACATGGAAAATTCTTCAAAGCAGCAAAAGTTCCTTGACAATTGTACCTAATATATCAAAAGCCATAACTCGACTCAAAGTTGGATTTTTTTCGGCTCAAAAGGTATTATCATCTGTACAATGTTGCAACTGGGACGTTAAAAGGGCGTTTTAAGAGGACTAAGATTTAACGAGTTCATGTTCGAAAGAGCGCCACGCCTCGCTTTCGAGTAGAGTCCACTTATTAAAGATTTCAGCACGGATCAAAGACATAGAATCTCGACTGTGTAGGTACAGAGAATTCCAAATGTGGGCAGTTTTCGTTTCCGTAGCCAAACACAGCTATGATGTGGCGTAGATCTTACAATCAGTCAAAGGTGATGTGAATATATAGCAGATATATCAGGCTACCAGCACACAAAGACTGTCGCATGGTGAAAATGAAGCTAAACTGTGAAAGTATCACCAACCGCCGCGGAACTTTTGCCCATCTAATATTATTTTGAACTCCAAGTAATCATGCCTCTACGTCTAATTAAAAATGAACATCCGATTAGCACTTGTCAAAGCAAGGAGTGGCAAGAGCATGTCATAAAATATTTTTTTTCTCAAATTACTCTTTCTGATTGCATACAAATTTCCGAAAAAAAAAGAAACAAAAAATAAAATGGTACGGGAGTACGGGGAAAGAATCTCCGACCTCCCAAATTGATTTCATACAGGGCACCAGGGAGTGAGTATCACACTAAGCCCAGACATGCATTCCACGAACTCTCATATCCGGGCAGGGCCAAGCATGACGATGGGAATAACCGAGCCTACTACGACCTCCTCCCACCTCTCTACTCCAACTTCCACCTCCCTACGACCCCTGCCCCTCCCCTCTCCCTCTCCAAACCACACCACGTTCTCTATTCCCCTCACTCCTTTTCTTCAGATTTACCCAGCTCATTACAATATTCCTGACGTAATATTATATTGTACACGAATGCAATACATCTTGACAATGAAAAATTTACGCCTGTAAAAAAACACCAATCATCCTGAATGGTGAACAAACATGCAACAGTGACGAAGAAACCAATAGATTTCTCCACAAGTTTTCAGGAACGAATGGTCACCCAGGAGTTTCCAATAGGTTATCAGTGTTGAAGCGTAACATGATATCTCGCCGAGCTCAAGACAAACAAGACTCGGCAAAATGTTTAAAAATAAGGCGAGTTTGACACGGCCCTGCGAAGGGTGTGCTCTATTTCAAGGGAGAGGATTTTGCATGCTCATGAAGAATGATTGGGTCTATTCCGCTGCACAGTTTTATTTCTCTTAGCCTCATATGTTTTTGGGAGCTCGACGGGAAATCGATGGGAAATTAGATTAGTTTCCCTTCGATTTTCCGTCTAAAATGTGGAGGAACAGAGAGACCTCTTAGAACCAAAACGAGCTATTCAGCGAGAAATTTCCTCTTCTAAAAGCCCGAAAAAACAGTTTTCATAATAGATAACTAAATAACTTTTCTATCACTTCCCAAACGGATTTACGCGAATTTCACCACTTTGTGAAAATTTGACTTTCTCATTCCTTCTGCTCTAACACGGACGCTTTTGTCCAAAATCCAAATTTCACCACCTCTCTCCTCCGTAAAAAAGCATCAAATATCCGTTTTGGTTTCAGAGTTCCTTGTTTTAAAGCTCATTCCTTCTAGAGTTATCTACAAGATGGGTCAAAATTATGGGTACTGCTCGTATGCTGTGAATTTGCTCAATTACTTGCAAGCTCCAGCTATTTTCCGAGATTTCTTGATATTTTCCTATAGCCTAGATCTTCTACTTTCTGCTCATATCATCTCATCCGTAAGTTGCAAACATGGTGCAATTCTAGATCCATCGTTCTATCGCTATTACTTAGCATCACAACAATGTTTAGACACGCCGGATTTATAACACTTAAAAAATGTGCAAGAACATCCTTTACAAAGCTTTACAAAGGTGTGCCAAAGCCCTGGTAGCAGAAGGCAATAGTTGCACCAGCCGAAGATGCCGTTTCTAAAAAAATTTGGCCGAAGTAGAGATGAAACTGGGTTTGGGCGACGTGTGCCGATGAGCCGTTTCCGTCAAATCTCGCGTGACACGAACATTATGGAGCCATCGATGAGGATATCTGTGAGAAAACAATTGGAGAGGAGCTCATAAAATGAGCACAAGTGCCATCCGATTGTGGAGCCTGCAATAAGGTCGGGGAATGGCGCTAGCAAAAATTTTTTCAAGTTGTCAACTCCAGTCGGTGGCCTACCAACTCCTTCGGCTCCCGCTCATCGGATCACTCTATTTGGGTGGTTCCCAGATCAAAATGCACTCTAGGAACCACACCTTAGCTTTGATGAACATAACACAATTTATCAAAAAGAAAACCTGGGTATAATAATGATCACTTCTTGCGTGCCGCAGACACTTCATGAAAAGTCTCAAGGGCCTATGCTGACAATGATAGAGTAACAATCGAAATCAAAAACAGATTTTCGTTGCTGTAAGAGTATTTAACTTTCACTTGTAGAAGTGTCCCCAGAATATAACTTCTTCGTTCAGGACGTCAAATTTACCTGGTACCTTTGGCCTACCCTGTACATGGGAAATTCTCGCTTGAAGGGCTGAAAGTTTGGAAAATTTCCCATCGAGCTCCCAAAAGCATATGAAGAGCTAGAGAAGTAAAACTCTGGGATAAAATAGAGTCAATCTTCTCTGATAAATGCCCCTGCACCCTCTTCCCTGATATTGAGTGTAGTCATCGCTGCACCGCACCAAGCTCACCCTACTTTTGAACACTCCAAAGACCCCGGCAGCGGTCTATTCGCCTGGGCTGCTAATAATCCTGTTTTAAAGGTTATTGGAGTACATAACTTGTTGAAGGCAGATTTGTTCTTGCCAACGGCTGTGGGCTAGCTTGCAATGTAGTTTATATTGCACGAGGGCATATCTGCCTCCCTCACCACATTCCTATGCTGCACGCCCTCCCCTAATTCCGACCTCCTCTCCATTTCACCCCACCCCCATACGACCCCTCCCCACTTGGGAATTTCCCATCAGACGCTTGACCCTGATTCCGGGACCGTTCTAACATTGTCAGGCAGTTGGAAATCGCTGCTCTATCAAGTTAGAACTTGCTAAAATTGTCAAAAACACCTCTTCACTCTCTGCGAATGCACCAATGTTTACTGCATTATGGACCTCCTATATTGTGCGCATGTGTGCGCCACTTCACACCTTCAGAAGAATTTTTTTAACAAGGGGAATTTAAATTAAATAAATTTTAATCTTGAAAATTTAGCAAGGATTATGTATCCCGCCTTCTCCCCCTGATTATCGGACATTTACCGGTGGTCAGGCCCCGGTAAAACAGTGCATACAAAGTCACTGTTCCAGGTTATTTCAAAGGAAGAATAGGTCATCTTTGAGCTAATATGACTAATAAGGTGCTAGAGTGAGTTAAGGCATCCTTCCAACCATTTTTGGCTATTTCTTCTCAAGCTGAGGAACGCAAAGCGGCCTTACGCTACGCGTGCAGGTGCTAAGTGCCCGCAGAGCCTCCTCCCCTTCCCCTTGTCCCGTCTGCCACCATTAGCCACTGTGATTAATTCAGAAGCCTCATTCTCCGGCCTTGCCCCTACCCCTCCCACCCCTCCTCCTCCAGATTCCCCCATAAGCCCCCAAGGATTAGAGCTCGAAAACAGGGTTCCCAGCAGTTCTGCAATGAATCACTTACCATCCAGATCAGCAGTTTCTGGAGATTCTTTCTATGTAAAGATCTCCAAAACGATTCTGGAGTAATACGGTGCACCTAGGCTTTTATGAAATTCCACAACACCCTATTTTCCACGCGAACAATTGTTAAAGTTTAGAAGAAGCCACCGTACTCATTAGAAAACACTATGTTTCACTGCAAAATAGGGCCAGCTTCGCCCGTGGACCTCCCTGCTTGGCTTGCTAATGGCGCGCTCCAGTGCTAACGACCTGCGCCAAGGCGGCTATTTAAACTTTTTGAACGCGGCGTTCATTTTCGACGCATTGAAATCTAGTTTCTCATAGTTCGCACGGTTGTTTGTATTTCGATTTCGCTAGGATTCCAACTACCAACGTTCTCGAGTCGTTTGACATTGGTATATTATCTCTCCTAACACCTTTTATTGACGAATTGTAACTTTAGGTAGCACTTCGTGAAATTGCAGCTTTGTCGACTCTGCAAGGATGTCGCAATCTGCCAGGAAGTAAGTTTTATTAGCAAAATTCCATTAATTTTACTTAAAAGATATCAACGCCGGAAATTTCGTCATTAGTATAGGATTAATGTAGGATTTCAGTGGCTTGGTTTGAAAAGGGTTAGTTTTGTTCAATTTTAGATTCGAAGAACGAAATTTAATGCTTTCAATCGGCATAATTATATTCAGTTCCAACTCATTTTCCTTCCAAAAAAAATTTTTTTTGGATTTGGATGCGGAGGTAGAAGGCTCAATCTCCTTGTTTAGGACCTGTACATTGCGGGAATTGGATCTCCTAATTAGCTGTGATGTTAATTTCTTGTTTCATTTTAGACGTTGTGCAACTCCCAGCCGTAATCAGTACCGTGACGCAAATACTCGACCAAAGAGATCTATTGAGGATAAAGATGCAGTAGAAGTTGTATGCCGTCTCACTCCATATTATGGACCTACTCCATGTTTGGTACCAGCTGAAGAGAACGTAGTCAAAGTTGTTCCACCACCCGGTCTGCTGAGAAGAGACGGATCTCCATATGTGAGTCCCAGTTGTCTTGCTACTACTTATCAAATGTAAAGTAAAGAATCGATCATCTTGCGTTCATGTAGAATTTTATTCGAAGTGGCTCACACGTAATACCTTTAGGTGCAGAAAAACTACGAGTTTGGATACGTTTTTGATGAAGGGGACCGCCAGCAAACAGTCTTTGATAGGTGTGCGGTTGACCTCATAGGCCACTTGTTAGAAGGAAAAAATGGACTTCTGTTCACTTATGGGGTAGGTTTTCGTCCCATTTTCAATTTTCAATTACTATGTTGACTATCATTTAAAATATTCCAGGTTACTGGTAGTGGGAAAACTTACACGATGACTGGTAAACCTACAGCCGAGGAGACTGGTCTACTTCCGAGAACACTCGACGTTGTTTTTAACAGCATCGACAACCAGTGAGCACCAAGCATTGCAAAACAGAACTACAGAGTAAATGTTATGAGTGTTTAGGGTTGATCGTTGCGTATTCTATCCGAACGGTCGAAATGGCTTCGGCATTCGATCAAAGGTGGACGCTCATCTTGCCAGGAAGAAGGCAGAACTGGAACGTCTACAAGTTAGCAACGAGATCGAGAATCGATATATGGAGAGGAGAGTGGTTGGTCCTTACTACTCTGCTGCTACTGCATAAAGTCCTTTTTTGTCCACTAATATTAGTTTATTATTTACGTCAGGTTCCTGGTTATAATGACAACTACGTTTGTGCTGTATTCGTTTCTTATGTGGAGATATATAACAATTACTGTTATGATTTACTAGAGCCGAGGAGGTATGGTGGTTGTCATCCAGTAATAAATGTTGTTACCCCATTTCTTTTTTCTCTAATCCTCAGTTTTTAGCGTCCTTACAAAACACGATACTCGTGTGGATATAAATAACATGGTATATGTAGACGGTGCTCAGGAAGTGGAGGTTGAAACTAGCGATGAAGCACTCGCTTTGTTTTGCAAAGGTATGTTTGTCGTGTATTTCTTGTGGATCTTCAGGATTTCAGGTCCCAAATGGTTGTTCGCACGTTGTTCCGCTCAATTTGTTGTGGGCTGTAGCATAATTTTAGGAGAAGAGAGAAGGAGAACGAGTGATACCGTGCTCAACAAGGAATCATCTCGCTCGCATTCAGTCTTCACAATTCGATTGGTTATGGCTCCGTTTGAGGTGGGTCTTCATAATTTTGTCGTATCGTAGCAGTACGCGCGTTATAGACGTCCTTACACGTATTTTCCAACCCGAGTATACAAAATGTGACATCTTTAGACTTCTGGTTTTGCCATCTACCCAGACGATGATCCAAATGGCATTGTTGTCTCACAGCTCTCGCTTGTGGATCTAGCAGGGAGCGAAAGGTACATCTACAGTATTTCTTTGCTCACCATTTCATTTGTAAGTATTTTAATTAAGAACGAAGAGGACGAACAACGTCGGCGATCGTCTTGCTGAAGCTGCTTCAATAAATAAGAGCTTGATGGTATTACGTCAGTGCATCGATAAACTACGGTACTGAATTAGTCCAATGTTGTCTTGTTTGATCTACCATTCTGTCACCTCTTGTTAATCCCATGAAAGTTCAGGCGGAACCAACGATTGGGCTCGTTTGAAACGGTCCCTTACCGCGATACGAAGCTTACGATGCTCTTCAAGAATTTCTTCGAAGGCTCAGGAAAAATACGAATGATAATTTGTGCCAATCCAAAGCCGGCGGACTTTGAAGAGAATCTGGTACAATTGAACTATGTTTTTTCTTGTGTTATTTTCAACAATTGTTAAGAAAAAAAGCAAGATTTTCAATCATTTTTCGGTTCATTCGTTTCTGTTCAACTCTCGCTCGTATGTGGTGATGTATATATCGAAACTTGCTTACAGAATGTGCTAGCTTTTGCCGAAGAATCTCAAACAGTCCAAGTCACTCGTGCAGGAGATCGTCTGGAGATTGATTGCGGATCCAGGCCACCAGTTCCTCGACGATTTTTCTCACATTGGAACAGCGGGATTGATAAAGTCGTGGATTCAGCACCATCGTTATTGTCTAATGCGAAACTGTCTTTTGATTTTGTCTTGAAGGTTTGTGAATTAATGCTGACTGTTGATAATGATCTTGGGCCTAATTATTGCAAATCAGAAACTGTTCTTAGGATTATGACGACGCTGCATCTATTGCCAAGTTGAAAGAGCGTTGCCTTTCTGTTGCTAACATCTCGAATCGTGAGAACAATGATTTTGGTTCACAAGGTAAGGTCTCATACACAGTAGTACTTTTAATTGGTGTTTGTGAGTCCGATTTCATCAGTAACGTTAGCAGTTTATTTACCATTCTTTACCTCCGGTGTCGTTGATCAAACTGTTTTCAGTCCGTGATGCTGAAATTCCTCTAAGGAATGCTTTATGTGTTGCTGATTATGCTAGGGTAGAGGTTGAAGAACTACGCGCACGAGCTGGTCAAGATGCAGAGCAGATAGCATCTTATTGTGCTGAGATGAAAAAGCTAAAGGTAATTGGTTGTATCTCTTATCTGCTAGGTAGTAGATTTTCACCTACTGAAATCTTTCCATTTTTCAATTGAAGAAATTCAAATGAAAATCGAAATTTATCCATATTCTGTTCGCCTTTACTAGTCACTTCCTCTTGCACGCAATTCGCTTTCATCACTTTTTACTGGGAACCTCGAAATTGAACGTATGCTTTGAGAACAGCCTCATTTGTCCATTCATATGTGAGACAAACAGTATTCTGTGACGAAGCGTCATGTTCAAATATATCGCCTTGTCTTCCAGAAGAGATGTACCGTGTTCTGTGGCGTTCTTAGTGTACTTGATCATGAAAGTTTAGAGTCTTTTGTGGTTATTCCATTCTACGCAAAACGAGTGTGCTGACAACCGAAATTCAACATACATACGACTTTCTGCATGCGAATTTCCACTCTGCCCCCTTCCGCCTCTGATACGTAGTCAATCGCCACACGCTTTCCACATTACACGTTTCAGAGAGAAGTTATGTCACTGCGTGAAAGGTTGTCTCGATATGAGGTGGAAGATGAAGAACTGATTTCTGCCGAAGAGCAGCTGCGACGTAGTGTGAAAGCGGAGCGTTCCAGAGCAAGAAAGCAAGACCAGAAACTCAAAGCGGTTGGTTATCCGTTGTAATTCTTAAGTGTAGTTCTTGATTATTCGGTGTAATTCCAAACATCTACCATTACCTTTCGTTGCAGATCCAAGATATCTGCGATGCCCCATCACCGTCGTTTGCTCAGCTCCGCAGCAAGTTTTCGATCGGAGTTGAAACACCAGTACCTACTCCCTCGCAGAAGGTGGGATTTGAAAGTAGCTCTCGGAGCAATGATCAAACGTTCTATTATCGTTGAACTCAGAATGTTATGAGTTTCTCCATAAGAAAGTGAGACACGCATCTGAATTTGCACCGCAGCATGTAGAAATATAGAAATTGTCTCTCTCCAATTTGAAAATAGTGGAATTTTGACGCATTAGAAACAAAACGCGTAAAGTTAAAAGAGGTTTTACTCACTTTACTAACTGTATTCATAGGTGGAATAGTTGTGAAAACGGGTCCGTGAAAGTGAAGGTTGGGGAGAAAAATCGTAGTTGGCTGAGTGAAAGTCACTGGACG
>KN727568.1:11060-23463 GCA_000816745.1 Ancylostoma duodenale
TGAAAGGATAAAGAGCTTCTGGAGGCTGTTGCTGCCACCTCTTGAATTTCGGGGGGGGGGGGGGGGGGGGGGGGTTCACAGATCTTAGTGCTCTGAAAGCCTAGCCTTGTACTTTGAAGGTCTTCTACGAGGGTTTGAAAGAAACTCACTTTGGTCTCGTACGAAATTCCACCGAATAAAGCGCTGAAATCATGAAACGAGAGCGGCGAAGAGAAAAAGAAGGCGTTAGTCACATGGCTATTATTTAAATGTTGTTTCATCATTGAAGAAGCTTGGTTCGCTAAGACAAAACAGTCACATTCTTTGGAAAATGGCGTTCTTATGCGAGGACTAGATTTATTTTTGGATACCGACAACTTCTATGGAATGTCATTATGTGCCGCCAAGCCGAAAATACGTGTGGAATTTCGCCTACAAGCTAACTAATGGCAGCATTTGTGAGGAATTCAATGGAGAATGCTATTTACCTAGCTATCAAACTTCAGAATATTCTCAACAAATGAGATAAAAGCACAAATTGGCTATCAAACTTATCTCTAATTTCTAATTCTGAACGTTATTTACGGAATTATTCAATTGGAACAACGACTAGGAATGGTACGTGATGCCTTGGACAACAATACCCTATTTTTTCCACGAAAAGGAGTGGATCCTTTAGTTTGACTGACATCCGTCCTTATTCTAACCTGATTTTTATTACAAAGAATGATTCCAGTCATCCAATTCTAAACCACTTTTTGCCCATGAGGTGTGAAACAAAAACCTGGATTATTTTTCTTACTTTACTAATATCCGATGGGTGGCTGAGTGTTCCGGTTAATCAATCAACATTCGGATTCTCTACTTATTCGAAATAGAATATTAAGTCCCAACTATACCATCCACCTCTCTAAATACCCGAATGTTCGAGCAATCGAATATTTAAGTTCCTCAAATTACTCGAAAACTCATTAAAACAAACATGTACTACTTGAACCCAAGAACATTATGCTTTGTTTTGTCCTCACCTTGTGCATCCGGTCTTATTCACAGCGTATGACTGCACAGTCACCGAGTGAGCTTCCTGTTTTGCCGCATCGCGGTACTGAAAATGAGGAAGTTCTGGATATTCTGGATGAGTTGCGCGATGAGTTCGATAACAATCAGCGCACCTGACCACGCTGCTGCGACACACTGGATCGCACGGAAACTGAGGTGGCGGTTGACATGGCAGGAGAAGCCTGGAGTCAACTAATTTTCTTTTTCTAGAAGCACCTCTAGATAAATTTAATAGGCACTTACCGTGTGATTTCGCTCACTCTCGAGGTCATTGAAGTGTTCCTGGAAGAGTTTCACTTCATCAAAGAGAATGGAGCATGTCCGTGATCAGCCAAGAGCCAGAGATAGACAGGAAAACAAGGAGATAATGCTCACACTTTCAACTACACTAGAGGCTTCGATGTGTCCTCCTGTGTGGATCTGCCGACTCTCCGAATGAGACTGGTGGCTCTCTTGGTGGAAGGACGACGAATGGTGCTCCTCGTAATGAGTAACGGTGCGATGAGACTCGACGTGTGTGCTTTCAGATGTTGTCACGACGACGTTGCCATCTTGTTTCACTTGCGTCGGCGCCAGATGGATCGGCGCCGAGAACACCATGGCGAGAAGGTCTTCAAAGGAAATATGATACGTTAAATAGTATTGCTAGGGAAAAGGAGACCTATAAACCCTACAGAAGCAGCAGTTTGTCCCTTCATGGATAAAGTGAATATTTTCCCTTATAGATCTCCTTTTTCTGTCCTATTTCCAAGCAGTTTTTGTTGAGCTTTAAAGACATCTTATGATTACCTAGCACTAGCTTATTTACTTAGTAGTTTAGTCAATCCTCGGGCATATTTTTCCGAAAGTAGTGTTAAAGGGAGGTCATAATCCCACTTCACACATTCAGAGGGAAACAATTTAAAACCCCAGGAAATTGGGATTTCGAAATTTTCATGTGATGAGAGAATTTATGGCATTACATACGCTTAACATCCAAGTTTTTTCTCCTCCAAAGTTGGGCATGATTCTTTGAAGATGTCTTCTACTTCTAAACTAATTCGGCTAGCAAACGTTACTGATAAAAATTATTTTAAAAATCAAAAAAAAAATAAACATCACACTAGCACGAAGTTTTTAGTAATTTTGTAGAGTATTTTCGATAATTCAGCGAACGATTCCCGGAGGTGCGGGCACCCCCCTCCCGCCGCGTTAGTATGTCTCAGTCTAATACAAAGATATTAAATGATGATCTAAACGGAATTTTTTCTACTATGTGAATCAATGTAAATGAGAATTAATCACAGTAAATTAGACGAATATACCTAAAATCAAGTTAACTTAAAAATCAACCAGCCCAAATCAACCTAAAACGTGGGCCAACTTAGATTGGTTTATCCTTATTCTAACTACCATCTCTAGGAAGTGTGTGCAACTACCATACCTTCATTTTCGTTGCACAAAGTGGACTACACGAAATTTCCCTACATTTTTCCAACATCCTGGTCCCCGTTTCGAAGAAAGATGTCCCCCTCACATTTTTGAGGAATATCCTTTCCATGTATCTTTTTTCCAGCTAGTGAACAGAAACGTAGTTGGCTAGATATTCAAATATGAATGTTTGCTGCTAGGGCTTTTAACATGCACTTAGGTATATATTGGAGCGCTAAGTATTTAGAAAAGAGACGACCAACTAGCAATGTAGGAGAAGCTTGAGAAAGAGTGAGAAGAGCGAGAAGTGCACGGAACAGCGTTTAGTTCGGTTCTTCATCTGGTTTTTAATGCCTTTTTTCCTATGTTTATGACAGTTTTCTTCAGATAATCTTCCCCTTCAAATAGTTCATAAGAACATTCACACATAGAAGCATACTACGAGCAGAGAAATAAATAGTGATGTAGGAATGATGTGATCTCAAGCTGCGCCTTGCTCACAAGCTTGTCAGAAGCTCATTCTCAGTGAGGGAATTCATGAACATCTTTGGGAGGATAGTGATCCATCCATCTTCATTCAGTATATGAATTTTCCATAGAAAAATTAGAATAATTTGCACAACCAACCCGTCTCAGTCAGCGATGGCAAGTAAGACCAAGAGTAGTAAGGCATCTATTTCACACTCTCCTCGAAAAAATCTCTGCTTCTGATGAATGAGACGCTCAGATCCTGCCTGGGAATGTTCATGAATCCTACCATAGAACTACATAAGAGATCTAAATACTTTGGAGTCAAGTGTGCAGTCTACCATTAAATTGAAAGCCTGGCCCACCCATCACGCCAATTCGGACCCCATGAAAGTTGCTTGTAAGAAGACAGCGGAAGAAACAAGCAACGACCATCTGCGTGATAACATGTGATGTATTCGTGAAATTTCTGAGGGACTGCACTCTCGCTGCAAACGGCTGAAAGGTAACTGCTAGAGGTTGTGCCGTCCAGTTGACAGTAGAGCTCAGTTCTTTTCGCCTTAATTTGCTAATACGGTAATGTCATTTGAAACATGCTCGCAACTAATCTTAGCATACAACACACTACCAAGAAGTCCACACTAGAATGTCCCTATTTTTACTGACATTTTACCGAACGACATTAGCAAGCCCCGCACGTTCATTTTCTATTTTAAATAAGTAATGGTTCACACTTCGCAGTATAGGTTAGAATTGTCGCCCTGATATTATCAGTTGTTTGGACTGGTAAAACAGGCGTCAGAAGGCGCAAAGGATGATAAGGAAATTGAAACACAATGGCGCAATTAGCGGACGAGACAACACTTTTTCCTGGAAATAGCGTCCATGAAGTCAAACAAGTTCCTATGGAGTAGGATTAGCATACTTTACAATTTGGTTACGCTACACTCCAAATCGCAAAAAAAACACAACTAGATAGGACCAAAAATTCATTTTAAATTAAGACCACCCATGCGGCTGCAAAAACATGCCGCATCTTCGTAGGTAATTACTAATGCTTAATTTGCACTCTGGATCGTTACCCAGGCTCTGAGTCAAACCCGAGAAGTCCAAGGATTCCATCCGGATGCTGTAAAAATTCAACTTAGGTGTTGTCCAGAGAAAACTGAAGAGCGGCTTGAGAATTGTGCACAATCTCTAAAAAAAGTCATCCGCTGACCACAACCCGGTTCGATTGCGATGAAATTACTCGGATGGTTAAAGTGTTTTAGTTACTACTGCTTGAAATGAAGGTAAAACGGATGCAGTAATACATAGCAAAATATATAGCAATGTAGCCGAATATGTGTCGTGGTAAGCTGCCCTCCGAATAGATCTACTCTCTTTCGAAAACGAAATTTCCTCCTTTTTACCCTTTCTTTTCTTACTAGTAATCCTGACCTGCTTTTATATCATAGTTTCAGGTAATATTTATCTTTTCTTTGCAACAGTGATTTCACTAGTTTCATCCGCAATTTTTTCTGCCGCTACTGTTAGCGCAGCTTGTGGTGCAACCAAATTACTAGGTAAGTAAGAAAACAAAGCTATTCCAATAGACTTGATAAAAACATAAGTTATAGCAAAACCAGTAACATTTCAATGTCCTCGTCATTGTTTGAGTTAGACGTCATGACAAACTTTTCGATAATAATGATGGGCTTTCCGCTGACAAAGCGGTTAAAGAGTAAACACAAAATATCTTCAGAATGTCATAGACCCTTTAAACTCACCGTCGCTGTCCTGAGTCATTTTACCCGTTCAGTTTAATCTGGTCACTGAAAAACGGCAGTATTGTGGACAGAACGAGGTGTAGGCACGGAAACAGGAACGATCATACAGTATCCAGAATGCAGGAGAAAACCCGATAGCGGAGACTATTCAACAGGTGATAAGAGCTCAGCGAGCCCATATAGTGTCGCCATTACGTGCAACAAACAACACTAGAAACAAACCGTACTTCATAGGTATGGAATTCTGTTGATTTAAGGAATGCGGAAAGGGTGGACTCGTTGCGGAAGAGGAGTTTGAAAGTTCTGGGTTAGGCGAGCACTGTTATTTGATCCGGAATGAGAGAAAAGTTGGACCACGAAGGTGTGATGGTCTGCTGTTGGTTGGGAGTAATCAGAAGTTATAAGTAGGAGTATAATGGCGTAACTTAAGAAAAGAGCAAAGGATGGTCCCAAGGAGATAAGGAGACGACGCTGCTGCCAGCGTCGCGATAAATATGGGTGGCTGGGGTGGCATACAACTAATTGTAAGCAGTGAATATATTTTCAATTAGACCAGATACAAGGAGAGCAGCTACATATTTCCTGACCAGTAAACCGGAACGCCAAACTTGAAGAGGATTCACCACCTGATTTGTTTGTTTTCCCGGCGGTGAACAAAGAGACGTGTTCAAATGGGCAAAAAGGAACAGTGTGCAAACATATGAGAGGGCACTGCTTTACTGCCTTTACCTAGAAAGGAAAAACAGATCCATAAAGTTGAGAATGCTATCCTGAGCGCACGCGCTGCGTTGAGGGCTCGAATTCGTCTTATCAGCATGTGCATGTGATGTGGCCGCGCTACAAACCAGACCCTTGAAAACCATTTCTTGATCGTTTGTCTCGGAACTGATGAGAATCCTGCTCACATACTACACAGAGCTGCCCTAGCGCTCCTATCAGCTAAGGTGACGCACAGAAGCTGAGACTTCTGAATCAGCAGAACCCTATAGTCGAATGGAATTAGAAGTCCAGTTAACCTTCTAATCAGGAGGAACACAAAATGTTTCACGCCTGAGTCATCCCTGCAACCCTGAGTGTTCTTCTTCAGACAGAGAGCAAAGCATGAGTGAAAATAAGTGGTTATTATTCTGTTTCCGAACAGGACTGTGCGGATTTCCTACTTATAAGAAGTTTCTTGCTTTGTTAAAGTTTCAAAGTTGAGAATCTCTAGCGTCATGCAGGTTTCAGATTCGTGTAGCGGAATGCATTGAAGTTTCCAAAAAGGTAGTAATATATCTAGGCCCATGCATCATTGAGATTACCCAGGGTAAACGTGTTGGCACCACACAAATTTGTCCAACGTTAACACTGCGTCAACAAGTGTCAACAAGTTTACCCTGGCTAATCTCATTGACGCGTCCAGGACCTGCTCTTCTGAAATGGTCAACTTTTAGCCAAAAATGTGTGGAATTTATTTCAGCAACTCGTCTTAGTCGGTGATGACAAGTAGTGGTACATAATGATTACGAGACATTTCATATGCTTGTGAAGCGTTTCGTCCACTCTGGGTAAGCGGGAAGCTTGGAATCTTTCTAGGAACGCTCATGGATTCCGCCACTGTTTTTTAGAGGAATTCGCAGTAAGTGAGTTATGCCAAGCAAGATGATCTGATTTGCCCATGTAAACTTCTCAAATTAATAGTTAATTCGATAATTATTAATATTATTTTTACTGTATTAATTGGTGGCATAATAAGAGCATTACTCCAGCGGTTAAACTATTAAGAAGGATATTGAACGATTATGAGGCCAAATTTTAGACTATTCCTAATTTCCGATTCTCGGTCTTCCATTTCTGTGCAACACTTCCGCGTATCCATCTTTTCAAGGAATTATCGCTTCGCACGCACTTTGTTCAAAGAAGTGAGACACTCGTTTGCACTTTGCGTAGCGAATAGCAGCTGTTCACTACAATGGTCCTTATTTGTAACTCCTTATTTAAACAAAAAAGATCAACGGAACGCACTAATCCGTAACACCTCGTCGTCTGGTGATAACTTCCAGAAAAAAAATACAACAATCCCGATCTTTCCTGAATAGATAGATTATCGAACTGCCACATATTTTCCATAATCGAATCTTTTCCGAGTCATTATATGTAATATTTAGATTTTATTCAATATGCATAACTGAGTTAGTCACGTTAAGATGTGATGTAATGAAGTTTTATGTGACATCTTTAAATTGAAGATCGAACTTGTTTGAGCTATGAAAAAAAAAAGCTTTTTGGGATTCTTTATAGTTCAAATAAGGAAAAATGAACGCCGAAGAGAATCATTTATAATCTATTTATTGGTTCATATACCTACTCATTTATTTGCTTATTCAATTAAACTTAAGCTGAAGCAAAGTATCAGAAGAGGCGAAAAGAGTTGGAGCATTAATTTAGCTGTGAGAGGAGGTTTATATAACAGGACTTCTCCTTTTTTGTCCTGTCATAATCATGGAGAAAAGGTGAAATAGATTGCTTACATACATAGGTACCGCGGCTATGTATGATTTGAAGAGAACTACAATGCAGTGACTACAATGGCTTGCTAACTTTTTACCCTCTACTTGTTCTGTCAGGATTATTGGTGTACTTCTAAACCAAACTAGGCCTTTGGCTTCTTCGATTTTTATGCTCTTGTGTAGCTTACACCACCCTATTGGTTTTATAACAAAAAACATTGCTCTGGTAGGAATGCAGACAGATTTGTTTTGTTGACAGCGGAATTTCAGTGATACACTTTTTTCGCTGAGGATCGCACAGCTGCAGATATTTTTGGAAGGAGGCATTCCTTGTTGACATTCATCACAAGCGTCCTGTCCAGTAGGAGGAAAAAGTGGCAGATTGCGAAGAGGGACTCAGCCGCTGAAATTAAAGTGATTAGCTAGGAATTTCCTGCGCTTGACGTGGAAGAAGCTTAGAAAATTTGATCCAAAGGGTTCGAGGAGGAGAGAAGACTAGCTGATGGGTAGTTGCTTCAGCGAAAGTTTTTTCAACCTGAGTTCTTTGTGGAGTTCTAATAGGAAATGAATAACAAAAGAATGAGTAATAGGCCTAAACGAGCTCAAATGAAAATTTTTTAGCTAATTTGTTGCCCTCTATTACAGAATCATCACAGCCTACGCGAACATATCACATCGTGACAGGCTGCTTTTGAAATATAATGTGGAAGTTTTTGTAAAAATTAATCTTCGCACACCAATCCATCGCTGCTGCACAGTAGGTTCTAAGCAAGACAAAATGTGAGATGTAGCGTGAGTACTATGGGATAAGAAATAGAGTAGTGGTTCTTACAATTTACGTATTTTCTCCAAAGATCTTGGAAAAGTAAAAAAAAAGCACGGTTTCGTGGAAGTGGCAGAATGATCGAGCATTATGGACATAGGCATCCTATGAAGTAAGCTACAAAGTTATGAACATCCATTTTGGAAGCACCGGTGCGTAGAATAACTGCAAGGATTCCACATCGTGAGCAGATGAAAAAGAGTTCTACCAAGTCAAAGTGGCAATGCATAGAAAACACTCTATGTATACAACGTAAATATCCAAAAATTACTTGCATTTTCATAAAGTATTGTCCAACATGGTATGAATCTTCGAGAACTTGTTCACTAAAGCATATATGTAGACATAAGCCATTCTTCCATAAACACAACGTTTTCGTATTTGACTAGATGTAAAACCCGAGTGCTCTAAAGAAATAGCCTTTTTGTAGAAGCTTCACTTCTAATGTCCACTTTCTAACTGGTTATGAATACTATACCTACTCAACTCCAGGTCCTAAACTCCTCAAGTAAAAAATTTCCTCGAAAAAAGAATTAACAGTTACGAAAGTGCAGTTCTGGCTCAGGTAAGCTCACTGCAGCTTACCTAGGAGCCAAAAATGAAGGATTCAAGCTTTATCCAGGAAGAATTCATGAGTGAAATTCCAAGAAACGATTTGTTTTAACCCAGCACATACGATCCTCTCCCATTGTCTATTTCACCGGAGAAATTTGTTAGAGAAGAACATTGTGTGGGAAAGCGTTCTGTATCTGCAGAGGTAGGAGAGAAATGTGGACAGGTTGACACAACGACCAAACTACCGTCGCTTTTGGAATAGACTATAACGGCAGGTAACGAAAATAGGAATGATCAAGATTCGTTTGAGAAGTAAGACGTGGGTCCATATCCATGTAACACCCACACATAATGACCTGAAAATAAACTACATCCGGAACAAGATAAGGGAAGAGGTTATGTAGTACAACACTGGATAAAAGGGCAGAAACCGAAGACGAACTAGGAAACCGTTCTTATTTCGTAATGCCTTTGTATTTCAATGCCACAGATGCGTGAGTTCGCTCATTGAAGGCAACACTCGTGATAACAAAATTATTGGGCATCTCATCGAATTATTCCATATCAGAATTTGTCTGATGCCTTGTTCATCTACGAACTGACGATAAAACATGCCATGCGAGGTCTAGACAATTCACTAAGACTTCCTTTGCGGATTTGTGGCCTTTCTGGACAGAAAGGCAGTTCGTGAAGAGCAGATGAAGTCGAAAAAAAAACTGATTTCAGCGACAGCGTACTTCATATGATTTCAGGTTTAACCAACAATTGTGTCGCTGGTGGTACGCTTTGGTATAGAGAATTAGAGATTAGCTCTGCAAGGTCCGAATTCATCATTGAGATTGGTAAATGTAAAGATAAATGGGTTAACGTGCCGAAATTAATCATTTACTTGGCACCCATCGGCATCTTTACCCACACCTGACGTTGCCTCTACCTAACTTTTACCGATGGGTGATGATAACCATGGTTATGGGGTCACATATTCTTCCAATGATGCATCCGAGCACAGGAGAAGCAACTTCGTCTAGGATTCTGCATCCGCAAATAAAGTAACATCGCGAACGTTTGGTGGCAACTGCTAATATCTCAGATTACTAGGTGTTTTAGTAATGGTTTTTAACCCGTCCAAAATTTTGAATATTCGAAAGAGAGGAGCCCTACAACCGTGCTGCTTCATGGTTAAAGGCTGGTCAGTTCTACCTTTTCAAGTATCTGAACTTTCGACTCAATTAAGGTCGAATACTTGGAATTAAGAACATAACCTTTTGTAGTTACTGTGTCTTAAAATTACGTAAGGGCCAAAAAATGGATTCTAGAGGAGCACGTCATCACAAAGCTGCCAGCGAAAAAAAATTCTTCCAAGAATCAAGGAATGCAAAAAGTTGGTTTCCGTAGTCCTGGTTTTTTTTTTGGAGTCTTTAATTCAAATTAATGAAAAACATTGGCTCTGGATGCGTAATTGGACCAGCCGAGGGAGATTGCAAGGGCGAATTAAGTAGTGAACCGCAAACACAACGAGTCTAGCTCTTAAACTCTGAATCCCTCAAGGACTGGAATTAGCAAGTGGACCGGATTTCCCTTCGGTATTAAGATTTTTACACCGAAATCATGTCGGCAACCCTGTGTGGATGGTTTTCCACTTCTAAATTCGCTGCGTAGGCAACAAGGGCTGCTGTGCATTCCAGCAAGTCAGGTCCGAGGTTGCAACTAGGCCGAGCGTATTTTGTGCCAGCAACTTGTTTATTTTAACAGTTCGCCGCACGTCTTGTCAATGTTCTCATCTCCGCTTGGAATCTTCCGTGAGTTAGGTAGATATATTGGACCGATACAGTGGCCACTATGGATTCGATATTGAAGAAGAATCTAAAAAAAAGTAAGGCAGTTGACGAATTGAAGATTTGGAGGCTGAACAAGAAACATTTTGGGTCTTCTTCGTATTTTTGACTTGTTTTCCACAGAATTAACGCCCTGGAGTCAATCAGCGAATTCGATTGGAAAAAGCGTCGATGGCACGGAAGCTGTCTGAACTTCACAAAAGAATCAGCTACTCAGTCGAGCAAGAATTTTTCGAAACAAAAATCTGTAAAAAGCTGAATTTATTACAGTTCTTCCTACCTGTTGTTCTGTATGTTCGGTATGGATAACTAGGAAGAGCACGGATGCGTACCAAGAGAGACGTCGGGAATAACTCACACAGTCATAGCGGATTATCATGTTAAAAGAAGTTTCAGAAAAATTGTCACTACTAAAAAAAATTGAAATAAAACTATAAAAGGGTGTGGAAGCAACAATAACCTTCCTCATGCTTGTACCACGTAATTTTGTAACTACAAACAGTCTATCCGGAACTCTACCTTCTCTTCTCAACAAATCACAAATTTCACAGGCATTTAAATAAAGAAACGAGAATGAAGAAAAGCTTATCTTAAACTTTGCAGTAATATTTATTGATTTGAAACCATATGAGGACCCCACGTAGGAGGTGAAAGTATGGAAAAGAAAGCATGTGATTCTTCCCCATTATCCCGCTAGCCTATCAGTGTATTGCTCTGTGATAAACATTCAGCTAAAACCGTGGTAGGTGATTTGATACGTTTAATGCTAAGTTCCTGTGAATAAAATAACTAGAGATCCTTCTATTCTGCTAGATAGTTACAGAACTCGCCCTATCCTCCTTCTTCACAGCCACCCAGGCTTTCACAGCCAGCGTAGGTCCCGGCGCGATCACTACGGTATGTAGTGTGGTGAACCGCTATTCTCATTTGATGGGCCTGTGCAGAGGTCGACCAAGGAACCACAGCCACTCATCGGTGCTCCGGAGCTAGGTTAGTTCGCTTTTACCTGTCTTTTCTCAAAGTCTATTTTCAGTTGACATTAGGAATACTGCGCAATGTATTCCTCTTCGTTGGGTTCACGAGAAAACTATGGTTTCGTATGACTCCGGTTTTTTCCTGGTTGTTCGAAACGCTGTCCTCATTAATGGGCTAACCTCTTTTGAGAATGTGCCTGTGATAACTCTAAAGGGAACTTGTCCCTGTTGATGATGAGCCCATAATCACCGATAAGTCAGTCCTAGCGAGGGTGGGGACGGCTCATTCCGATTCTTCCTACTTGTAAATAGAATTTTTAGGACCTCGGCATTTCTGTTGTGTTACTGCTGCATAAATATTGTGCTTCGGCTAATTTGATTCCTTCCACTACCCTAATAGTTCGACAAAAGTCCGAAATTCCTTAGAACAGGGTCATGTCAGGGTAATGCATGCTCATAAGCTTTTCCCTCTAAAGAATGAGTACAGAAAAAGTCCAAACTCCAATTTCACGTATTCCACAGTGTGGATGCGAAGCTGAATGTTTCAATATGTTGAAAGTGGTGACTGGTTGTCTTTTGCAAGTTCTGCATAGCTTTTAGGGTAAAATGGAGTTGGGAGGGGGGGGGGGGGAGGAGGGAGTGGGGGCGCTTGACATTGCTCGATAATACGACCTGTCCTACACGTTCTCACTTGTTTGCATTTTATGTAACTACTGTACGTTACGAGGGTTAACAAGTCAGAGCTCTCTGAACGTGTCAGCTACCAAGTTAGAACGTGTAGGACGGGCCAAGTTATCGAATCGATTTATGTTAGATGCATCCACCCCCAACTCCATTTTCCCCACCTTTCATTCTTTTTATCGAAGAGTTCTCATATATCTTTTCCTATACCTAGCATAGCCTTGTAAGGAATCAAAGTAGCTGAAGCGCAGTATTTATGCAGGAGGAGCGCAGTAGTAGTGGAGATTAATGACAAATGTGTGAATGAGTGCAGCAGTACTAGAGAACAGCTTGGGGGCTATTGGGTTAACTTACTATACTG
>KN727569.1:6515-25763 GCA_000816745.1 Ancylostoma duodenale
CTGCCAAGACCTGTCTGCACTGCCTGACAAATTTTTTCTACTCCTGTCCACGCTTTGTCATCAGAGGCTGCTTGCTCTGTTACTAACCGATCCTCACTCCCCCAGAAAGTCAGCGCTCGAAAACTATAGATGAGAATACTAGATTTTCCCCATGTCAGATGCAAATTTAGATTTTGCTCAATAGAACTCGTTTACAAAACAAAAAATTCAACGGCTGTCCTTCTCTGGACACACATTTTCTGATAATACACATATGGTAGCTTGAATGAAACGTTCTAATTCCTAGGAGGGTCAACGAAATCCAAGGAAACTTCCCACAATAACATCATGAAAGGCTTCATGCTACATGATGCTTCCAAAATTCTCCTAAAAAAATGAAAGAAGGAAGCGTATGCCAGAAATTTTTTGATACCCTTGTATAATGAGAAAGGTCAATGGCTCCTCAAGAGATACCTTATCCCTTACTGTGACATCAATCTGAAAAATAACCATTCTAACATGTTTTCCAAACCGAAAATGAAATACAAAGCAGGGCTAACTAGTTATACAGTGACCGTTGCACCTCAGACAACTAAACCGAGACCATGCAGCGAGAACTGGTATGCTTCTTATTCTTTGTATGGTCTCCAGACAAGCCATGGCCCTAGTAGTCTGAATAATAACGGGGATTCAAGCGTTGTCTGTACGGTACACTGATTACAACGAGTTAGCCCCGGCATTTCCTTTTCTGTGATTTCTCGGAGGTGATATTGTCAAGATGAACAAACCTGCAATCTAAAACCATCCTTGCTAACATCCGTAACCCTCTCATTGTCCTTTGGAAGCGTAAAGTAGCAATGTTCAGTGAAAGCAACATGATAATGAGATCGTGGGAGAGTCTCCGACCATTCCATTGAAGAGTTGGAGAGCTAAGACAAACGAATTTCAGAGCAAGCATGATTCTTAGGTTTGGACATCCGTAACAATATCAAAGAAAGGTAAGAGAAACAAAGAAAATAAAGATTAAATGTATAGGAGATGATGAAATACGGGAAAGTATGCACTACTCACTATCTCTTTCCAGAAATGAGCGTCATTCTCTTTTTGCACTTCAGTTACAGGAGCAGGAGCAGGTTCAGGTTCAGGTACAGGTACGACAGTGGGCTCTTCAGTTACCGTAGAAGCATCATGTTCTTCGTCGTCACTAGGTGGTGAACTTTCCGATGATGAAGCTACACTCGATGCTGTGGAAACAGCTGATGAGGCAGCGACAGACGAAGAGTCCTGTTTTTGCGCTAAAATGGCATAATTTTAGAGAACTACATGGTTAGTTTTCTACTCGTTGTTCTTTGTAGCGTATCTTATTTCTGAGATCTACAAATACCACACCACCGCAGCTTACCAGACTTTGTTGAAGGAGATGAAGTGCTCGTACGTTGTTCAAGCTCGCTGGAAGACACCTCACTCGACGATTCTGATCTGAAGTTTATTGAATACTACTCATACTCATATAAACAATTATGGGTGAAGCAATCAAACACGAACCCCGAAACAGACTCTGACCGATACCGTTGAGTTTGCTTTTTCCTCCTAAGGACCACCTCACCAGACGACTCAGAAGAACTCGGAGTGGGACTACTTGATGAACTATAATAAAAGAAATTACTGCACTGATAACGAAAGTTTCTTTGAAGAAAACGAATTTGTAACCTTTTCTGAGCGGCATCAGAATCGTCTGATTCATCACCATGCTTTCGAACAAGTGGACTTCGCGATTCGGATTCAGATTCAGGCGACGGTGGGCGAACTTTCTGGAGAGAACGAATCTATATGAGTTAGAAATAGAATTCTTAAAACTAAAGCAAGTCTGAGTGGTAACTGCGTACATTTCAAGAACTGCAAGAATTCCCTTGAGAACATTAATCCTCAAAAAAGACTCACTCCTCTTAAAGACATCATTTCACATTCAACTCAACTCAAAACCGTTTTCGAGAATTTAAGAGAATTTTCACAAGAGACTGACCACAACGGCATATACGATACCTTACAAAACTGTTTAAAAAAACTTGTTTGAGCAACTTCTTTGGTAGAGAATCCGGGATTCCAACTGAGACATCTGCCACAGAGAAGGCGCTAACGATCGATGTCCCCATCTGTGGAAGTTGTCTCAATGAGAACCCTCGAAATCTTTACAAAGTAGAGGAATCAAAAACGAGTTTTCCTGAAATTTTGAAAGAAATAGTGTATACCATGGTAATTACCGTTCCCCTTAAATTATTTCTGTACAAAAATCTCTAAAACTATTCTGAGGCGGAACAGAGTCCTTTCGGCCTTTCGAAGAACACCAACTGGTTGACGACATAAGATTGAACTGAACGCGGGGCGGCAATGAGGTACCCGGACCTGTACCGCCAGCCGCAATTAGTGGGTGCGGCGCCCAGTAGGTGCCAGCTCATGAGCTGCGCTGTCGCTGGCAGCTCCCGCAGGAGCCTTGCGCTGCGTGCGTCTCCGACTCCGGCCACCCCGCAGGTTTCGTACGCGGCGATCGTAACGCCGCAAAGCGGCAAAAGCTGAAAATGGGCAGATTGAAGCGAAAATCGTCGAGAAAAAAGGAATAGGATAGGGACGACTAATAGTAAAGCAAATTTTCAAGATTTTCATACTCTTTGCAGTGATTTACCCAGGAAATTGCAAGTTTCCAATAGAACTACGTCACAGAGAAAACTGTTCACAAATTCTTGTGCAAATATCTCCATATTATTAGATATATAGACAAATATATGGAAAGCTTGTTCGCCTTCTTGTATAACTATAAGACTTTGGCAGGAACTTGTCAAGGCATGCGAGACATCGTAAAAGATGAGGTGACCAGAGGAGACTTCAGAGCTAGAACTATGACTTTGGTTAGATAACAATCCACTCCTTTGGAAAGAGCTGACTGAAATAAGAGTAGAATCAAAATGTATTTACATAAATAAAGATACCTACAATAACCGCACTAACTTCGTTAGAAATTCGCGTTCAGAACGCGAATTTGCGTTCTTTTCGTTCCATGGCTATAACTTATCACAACGAAATGATCTACGGACCAAACTAGGTGTCAAGGACAGCCGGATACTGGGCTACAACCTCCCTTCACCTAACAACTTTCCTTAAAATTAATTACAATGAATAAAAAATTGCTGCGTTCATTTGGTTACAGCAATTAAAAAAAAATTAGTTAAAAGCGGTCTTCAGCACCGCTTCGACACAACTTCTTCGAATATCAGGAATGAATTCCACGGAGTTGTTACCCAAATAACTTTATTATTAGATTGGTGCGAAATTAATTGCCGTTTTTGGGTATGCACAAATAGACTCTTCTTTCCTGTGGAATTCGAATTATTTCAAGCCAATTAAGTAATCTTCTGAGAGGGCTTTTTCTCCTCTTTCGAATGCCGCTTGAACATTCTGGCTATCTCTTTCCATTGACTTTTCATAGAGGCGCGAACAAATGATGAGCCGACACGATTCTCGGGTGATTGTAGTTAATGACTTCAGATTCGATCACTCTGAAACGGAGGTGCCCAGTAATCTTGCCTTTGTTTCATCTTGGAAACATCTTTCCAAAGGACGGTGAGCTAAGGGTTTGCGAAGTTTGCTTCCAAGATAATAAACTCAAATGCAACCATGGTCGTGGTCGCGGGATGTCGCTTGACGATTAGGCGTTGAGGACAGCGGTGGAACCCAAACCGGATCTTGCCATCCCAACGTTGAGAGCAGGGATGGACGCTTGCTACACCACAGTTTCAAAACATCTGACCTCAATCAACAGGGGAAGAAAGGTGCGAACTTGAGCACCACACGATCTGACTGATGACTAGCGTCTGAGCTGCAGTGACATCTATTTTAATTTGATTTCCCGTCCCAAACCGACACATTTCCGAATCATTCAAATACTGTGGATGAAGCTCGATTTTCGCACAATAACAGGAAATGCGAAAGGGGATGGGTAGAGACTTTTCTTCACTTCTAAGTTTTCCTAAACCAGATCTTCTCTCTAGGGAGGCTGTGTCAGGGGTTTGGTGGTGCTGTAAGGGTGTGATTCGCTGTAGCCTTCTCCATCCTAGTCATTCATTGACAGCAGAGTCCTAGCATTGTGATTTTTAGCTGAGGTCCGAAAATCTGCTGTAGATATGGTTGGCAGTGGTGAACAGAATCAGGTTTTCCCCTGCTCCAGGGTAGCGCCAAGCCTCTCACTTAAAAACTCACCCGTCAAAAACTGGCGCAGTAAGGCATCGATGTTCCCATCTATTCTCCATATTCCTTAGACCTTTCCCTTACCAAATATCATTCTTTCCGGGTCCCAGATGCAAACCTGCGACAGCAGCAGATTGCTGATCTGGAGCATGCCGAAATCGCCTTCCAAAAGTTTTTGGATTTTTTGCAATTTGATTTTTCATTGCAGAAGCATGCCATTTTTACTATATTATTGGGGCAGATTTGGCGAATCGAACATGCATTGAAGTAATGAGGAAGGTCGTGTTCAAGTCGAGTTATAACGCTTTGAAGTGAGGTGTTCGTTTCGGCAATTAATTTCGCACCAACCTAATAACTTTGCACTCATGGTATGGTGAAAAAGGGTCTAAATGGGTTTAATAACACACTTCTCACAAAAATATTGTCCTCATCAGTGCGAAACAGCCGCGGTTGGTAAAACATCCGAGCGAAGCCGGATCGAGCTGGATTTGCTCCCTTTTCTATGACAAAAATTCCCTCGTGTTCTTGAAGACGTTTATGAAATGTTTTTTCTCCAAAATTCAAAATCTACTCAAGAGTAGTGTTGATACTGCACGAATTCTGCTCCTTCAATTGTTAAACGAGAATGGAATCAATTGATTTTGAGAGGAGATATTGATCCGGAATCCTCTGAACCCTAAATTCACCCTAGGATTTAGGGATTTAGGGTCCAATACCGATTCGAAGAATTTTCACCAAACAATGTGCATTGAAACCACGAAAACAATGTGCATTTAACCATGTAACCAATGTTCCTCGCATAAACTTGTCTTAACCTGTTTGTTTACAATGGGGAGGTAGATTTTTCGCTAGGTCAAAGGGGATTTACAAGGGAAGTGCACGAGGCTAACCCCGGGGATCGAAACGAAACATCCCTTTGCAGAAGCGTTGTCTAAGATGATGTTGATGTATACATATCATTTTTGCCCAATGGTCCTGATGCGATCAGGAGAGCGCGCGAAGAATTTCTATATTGCACTGCCGCAGAACTCCATGTAGAGCTGGGATTTATGGAACTTTGACCACTCAAACCAACAGTGATTATCTCGATTACCTTTCCTGAGACCATAGAGTGTTTAAAGTCCCACTTTCGAATAACTTGGTTTGGTTTCATTACGGGAAGATTATCAGAAGATGAGTCAGGCATGCCATCGGTGGCGAGGTGGCCGAGAGGGTAGCGCGTTAGGCTGTAAAACGGGAGATCGAGGGTTTGGATCTTGCCGGCGCAACTCCTTTTTGCATCTATGAATTTTAGACTTTCAAACTTGTTTCGAGTATTTGTATTGATTAGAACACATCAGATACATGCACCAGTTCAAAACTACTCCAGGAACTTCGTCCGATGCGTTACCCACTTGGCCACCCCACTGCCATGCTTGCAGCAAGGACTCTTGATCACGTAACCAGGCGAAACCAGGTTATTCAAAAATGCGTCTGCAAACGTTCGATAGTTCATAGGACAGCTAATCAAGGCAACCACGGTCGGATTGCGTGGCCAAATACCCATGAATTCAAGGCAAGACTCCCATGACAGTGCACTAAAGGAAATAGCACTATTCAACCTTCAGGGACTCAAACTCTTCAAAGAAATTTTTTGACTGAAACCTTGCATGCGGGGGTTATTTGAGGTGCTGAACACGAATCTCGTATCCATTTTGGACCGCAACGCCATTTTCCAGGGTTACGGTAGGTGTACGGTAGCATGCGGTGGTGTACCTATCGTAATCCTACAAAAATAGCATTATGGTACAAAACGGATATGGTATTCGTATTCTGTACCTCAAATGACCCCACTATGCAAATTTTCAGTCAGTATTCTTTTTTGAAAATCTTGGGCGAGTGAAAGATGAATGGTGCCGAAAAGTCTTTGGTGCGCTCTCCTGCGCGCATCAGAACCATTGGGCAAAAATGATATATATACATTAACATCGCCTTAGACAATGTTACTAAAAGTGGATGTTTCGTTTCAATCCGGGGTTAGCCTCTTGCACTTCCCTTGTTAGTAATTTTTTCTGCTGGGACTAGATTTGCTCCGAACTCTGATAGCAGTAAATATTGAATTTATCTATTTTTCTTAACTTCTTGACGATCTATCGCTTCATGGCTTCTTTGATTATAAAAAATCAATATGGTGGTAAACCAGATTCGATGGCGTTCGAATGGCACTGTATCCTGCAACCCCGCTTCCAGGCATTGGGGATGTCTGCGAGGCATTTCTGACACCTCAGCACGCACAGGGTGCGAACATCAATCAATTAGCTGGCTAACAATCGCTTATATGCATATATGGGCTCGCAAGAACAAAAATGCGATTTCAGCCACAAAAATTTCAACTTGATCAATGATTCGCGCTTGAAGTAGTCCATTGGTGAAGATAATCACTGTGGAAACAAGAACTACTAGCTAAATTTAAGCTTAGTTCAGACTAAACTGGATTTAAATTAAATTTAGACTAGACTAGCCTTATTTAAATTTAAGTTGAACACTTGCTAAATACTTTGTGTTCAATACTAGATCCCATTGCAATGCTTTTTTCGGCTTCACATTCCCGCATTTATTCCAGTGAGAACAGCTTCCTCTTTGTGGAACGCAAGCCGACGCAAGCGCGGCGCGGCGCACCGCACGCAGCGAAGTGGGCGGGGTCATATACGCACGCAGGGCAAGGCTCCTGCAGGAGCCGCCAGCGACAGCGCAGCTCATGAGCTGGCACTTAGTGGGCGCCGCACCCCCTAATTGCGGCTGGCGGTACAGGTCCGGGTACCTCATTGTATACACCCATCGTAGAATATAATCACAGTCGCGCCTTTTAAAAAGCTCATTTTGCCGCACCGGTGATACTCACATCTACATACCAGTAAGCAGATACCCTATTTGCCATGAATTGACAAAGCAAATATAAAATCTATCAATACTAATTCATCACCATAATCAACAACTTATAGTTTCCTATGTTAGCTGAACCACATTCATGACTTACCCTTCGGAAGCTCGGTAATTTCGGCATGTTGATGGTGAATGGAAATGCACCGAGCTTCTCAGGTGTGGCATTCAGGCTCTGCAATGACACAGATTCAGGAAAAAGCCAACAATTTCCTGGATTTGGTTCGTGTCATAACCTAACTAATTTTATAAGAGGTAACCAAGCTTTATAATTAGTTAAGAAAAAAAAAGACAGCGGAAGGACCTAAAAAGAACTCACAGCAGCAAGCGGACTACAGAACTGAGCCACATCGCTTGGCTTCTCCGGCGTAACCATTTGAGCCTGAGCTCGTAGTGCCTCTTGAGCCTATAACCGCGATTTTAACTACATATTTATCTATCGACACTATTTTTAAGCCTTTACCTCATTCCGCTTTTGTTCCTCCAATTCGTGACGAAGTTCGGCTAGAACCTCTTCCAGAATTTCAAAGCTTACACCTTCCACCCGCTTGTAGAAGTCTTTCGTGACCACATCAACTATTTCTTCGCCGATGGTCCTTTCAGTAGCTTCGCACACAGCAGCCACATTTCTAGCAAATTGTCTCTGGAATCATAGAATTACATTTAGAAAACGAGCGGTTGAGTTCAGAAAACTATCGCACCCTCTGCTTGTCAGCCGTCTTCCGCCGAGATCTACGATGTCGACGTCCATTCTTCATTGATTCCTCTGGTGGTGGAGAAATCGACGAACCAACATCAACATCCATATCATCCACATCATCGTACACGGCCTCATCCGACCTACAAAGTTGAAAACTTCTTCTGCATTTTCTATCCCAGTGTTCATTTTCTTTTCGCAACGAGAATCTTGCAGTAGCAAAATAAAAAATCTTACCCTTGCCGCTGCGAAGAACTGGATCCAGGGCGCGCGCCACTTGTCGACGGTTCTCCCAGTGTGTCAGCACCAAAAATGCTAGCAACTCGGTCGGCTAGCGTTTGATGAGGAGGCCCTGATGACGTCGGTTTATGTGGAGGAGAATCCTCGACGAAACGCAAGGCGACTTTGGGGAGCTCTCGCTGAACGAAGCATGTTCTTACAGATAAGGAACTGCTATGTGGTAAAACAACATTAGGAAACAAATACTAACGCCTCAGAGCTACAGAAAAAAGAAAGAACAAAATACAGAAATAAGTGTTAAGATATAAAGCGTTGTTGAATTTTTCAAGTATGAATAAAATAAAAAGGAATGGTAAAAATGTAGCCAGCATCAAAAATTAAGAATCACAGCATTTCTGACATCCACAAATTGTCTCGACTGGTTTATAATCTTGTCACCAGGGAGGGGTCGTTTCGGAGTAGATGCTGGTCGTATTTTTGCTGGCTGACTATGCGGGCGATCTGTACCTTCATTCAACTCTGATATCATGACGTTCAAAGGTGGTAAGTCAAGAAAAAAATTAATTTGAAGGACAAAAAAGAGAAAACTCTGAACATCGCTTACAATTCAAGTTCGAAATGGAAAAAAAGAAAGCATGAAGAAAAAAAAACAACAGAAAATGAAAACGCTACTCTCACGCTACCTTCATATAAACTTGCGGTGGAGGCCCACAGAAGTTCGGAGGAGGTAGCAAAGGATTGAAACCAGGAGCACCCATTGGGATTGCAGGATTCATCTGAAACAAAATTAAGCGAGTCGAAAAATGCAAACTAAACATAAAACACCTCAAAGCAAAAAAAAGGACAAATAACTCACAGGAGGTATGGGGAAAGGTGGTGGCGGTAGATGTGTGGGAGGTAGAGGCATATTACCTGGTGGTGGCAGAGGTAAGCCAAGGGCGGGAGGGGGTGGAGGAGGTAGCGTTGGAGCGGCAGAAGCGGCAGCTTGAGGTAGTGGTTGGGCTCCGGGACTAAATACAACCGATGGTGGCGGTGGTGGTGCAACTATGGGTGGAACGGGCGTGCGAGAAGATAAGTCGTGGAGCGAAGACGAAGCTGACAAGGTTTTCTCGTGTTTCTGAAGAAGAGAAATTAGTCCAGTGAGAAAATGTTGAGAAAACCACTGAAGATGTGCAAAACTTACCACCTTTTCCTTCTTTCGGCTTAATTCTACGTCCGATTCGGTTGAACTGCTGCTCCAGCGATGTCCTTCCACTTTCTTTTCCTTCTCACTAATTTTTGAAGGCGATGGTGTTCTGAGAAAATAATAACCATGGGAAGAAGCGGATCCAACACAAAAGTACTTACTTCTCCTTCTCAGAATCCCTCCCTTCGTCAGCCTTTTCCTCCGACTCATCGCTGCTTATCTTTTGCAAACCAGGGGTTTGCTGAAACATATGACGATTCAAAGACTGCTGATCACTGTTTAACCTACTACACACCTTCATATCGCTCCGCTTAGACTCTGTAACCGTATACTTCTTCCTCTTAGTTATTGTCTTAATCTCTTCAACAATGGTTTTTTCTCGACCTTCGCGTTCACGTGAAATGTATTTTGTGCTGGAATATGAAAAAATAGACGGGAAATGAGCACAAGCGTGGAGGTTAAAAAGAATCACATCCTAGAAAGGAGGGAAAGTAGTTAGAATTACCTCATTTCCTTCTTCTCTACTCGCAGATATTCCCCAACATTCAGTGAAGGACTCGAACTTGAACTTGAAGAAGAGTCGGATGAATGTCTAAACGTTGAAATAAAGAAATGTTATAGCAAAGGTCTCCATCGTGAAAGTTTCTAGTGATGACCAATTATTGCCCTTTACAGGAGAATACCAAAGTTAAGCTTGGTTCCAAGCAAGCATTTAGCTTTAAAAAAGTTTCATTAACTGAGCAAACGGTTCAAATCGACGGTAGTAGAAGTTATACGGTCAGTTACTGGCCACAGACACATCTATTCCTTTAATGCCATGGAGCAAATTTGAGAACAATACGAATGAAAATTGAATATTGAAAAGTAAAACATGAGTAAAAACACCCCTTCTGCACAGTTAATGATTCCCAAATGAGCAAACGACGCAATGACCACTAGGGCAGTTGCGAATGAAACATTTTCGAAAGCTCACAGAAATAAAGAGATGATGAAAAACATTTTCAAAAACCATAGATCTCTTCAGTTTCAAACTCTCATTCTCTGGTGAATCTCCTGCTCGACATGCAATGATCAAGATGGAAAGGAAGAAAATATATATATGTACCTTCTTCGTTTCTTCTTCTTCTTCTTATGCGGTCGACCTCGGCTCTCCCTCTTTCCCCGGCGCGATTCTTGAGGCGGCTCTGGCAGTGACGTCGTCGCTTTCTCATCTGAAGGAAACAAAAAGCCTTCCACTTATGGTAAATTTCACTGAACAATATTCAACAAGTTACTCACTGGCTGCACCCAATCCTGGTACAGGAGTTGCCATCGACGGATGAGGGTACCCTGGAGGGAACGGAACAGAACCTTCAGCTGGAACAGCTGAGTAAGGTGGTGGTGGAGGATATGCCACGCCAAAAATTGGGGGAATTGGAGGCATTGGAGGGATTGCTGCACCGCTCGGTCCAGGCTGAGATTGCGATGAACTAAAGTCTGAAAAAAGTTCTACTCAAGAGATATCAACAGTGACAACACTGAAAAAAAGGACTTTAGGTGCGATTCAGGGTATAAGGCGGACAATCGGAAATCCGAAGCGAAATCTGCACTTGGAAGTTTTTGAACAAAAAATCCAGGGTGAATGCGGGATGAAAAACTTGGGTGCACATGCTGGGTAAGTGAATATGAGGCAAAAGCAAGCATATGAACCAACACAACACACCAAATCACACCCCAAACAAGCATTATGAATGTTTTAAGAAAGCACAAACAGTTGGCGGCCTACCACTATCACCAGGATCATCCCATCTACTTTTCTTCCGTGGCGAAGGAGAAGGCTTCTTCAAAACTTCACCATCATCCCATCCAGTCTCCTTTGGTGGTGGTGGAGTAGGAGGAGGAGGAGGTGGAGGAGAACTCTCGAGGACTTCATCATCATTACATCTAGTCATCTTTCGCAGTGGCGACGGTGGAGGAGAAGGCTTCTTCAAAGCTTCACCATCATCCCATCTAGTTTCCTTTGGTGGTGGTGGAGTAGGAGGAGGAGGAGGAGCAGGAGGGCTCTCCAGGACTTCATCATCATTACATCCAGTCATCTTTCGTGGTGGCGATGGTGGAGGAGAAGGCTTCTTCAAAGCTTCACCATCATCCCATCTAGTTTCCTTTGGTGGTGGTGGAGTAGGAGGAGGAGGAGGAGCAGGAGGGCTCTCCAGGACTTCATCATCATTACATCCAGTCATCTTTCGTGGTGGCGATGGTGGAGGAGGAAGACTCTGCAGGACTTCATCATCATCCCATCTCGTCTTCTTTCGTGGTGGTGGAGTAGGAGGAGGAGGACTCCCCACGACTTCACCATCATTGTTGTTAAAATCTCCACGGCGTTCGTGGGAGGAGCGCTCTGGTGACCTCTCGTTATAGTGATAACGCCTCACAACGTATCCGCCTTTTCTGTAGAACTCCTTAGTTCGGGAGTCGCGACTATGTCTTCTGGCTGATTCAAAATCTCTTCGATAACGCCTTCTAGACTCCCAAGTTCTGTCAACAGGATATCTTTCAGATCCACGTGCGCGCCCATCATTTCGGCGGTCGTTAAAACGAGGATTTCTGTAATAGTTTCTTGGGCACGGATGTTCACTGTCGTAGCCTGCATAGCCACGTATTGGCCTCCTGCTATCGCGCCGGTCTGGAGCGAAGCCAGCATATCCATGGTTCTTCTCTGTTTCATTTCTTGGCCACTCCTGATTTGGCTGCGGCAAACAGTATCTTGGCGTTGATGGAGCGAAACTGTTAGTTATTTGAAGATTGTCATAACATGGCCATGCCGGAAGAGGAGAAGACAAATTTGACAAATAATTATTCATGTTAAATGTGCTGATGTATGAGTTATAGAAATCGGAGTTATTCCAAGTGTTCCTGCCTATGTTAAAGGCGTCTTCTGAGCTGATGGTTCCTCGATATTCGGCACCACTGGTTCCTGTAACCTGAACACACATGCAAGGCAAAAAATAGCAAAGCAAAAAAAAAGAAGCAAGCACCACCACAACCCCAAGCAAGGTGAGTTTCAAAATACATGGCAATATAGTGATGCTCTTAGTGGAAATCATCCTTATAAGCCGTGTCAGTTTGAAAAAAAGGTGTTCGAATAAACAGTGAAAGTGAAGCCCTTAAACTTTGCAACAGAGGAGTGATCTTCAAAATCTTAGTATTTTTTCCATTTTTAGCAAAACTATTCACTAATTCCATAGTTCTCAAATGAAGCGCAAATGAAGCGCTCAAACGTACATATCATTACCGCAAAAAAGGTCAGTAATTCAGTTTGAAGCTACCAAATGTTCCGGCACCACTTTTCGGTTCACCATCAGGTACCATAGGGAGCCAACTGAGAGCAACTTATTTGAAATCAACGGGGTAAGTGAAAAGTGCGAATTAATAAAACTTTTGCAAGTGAGAACGTTGGACAGTGCTTGTGAACAATCGATCAACAAAAAATTCCCAACACTGCAAGGTAAAGCCAAGGAGTCAGGAAAAAACCCAGGAAAACTGTGCAAACAGCAGGGATTGACAAAGTCATATAACAGCGCACCTGGATGGAACGGAGGCATCATGGGTGGAGGTATATGTGGAACAAAAGCATTTGGCGGAGGAATCACTGTCGGCAATGGAACAACCGGAGGAGCTGGCGGAAGCGTAGGAGGCGGCTCGCTCTGAGGAGTTCGGGGACGCCCAGGCGTTCTCGAACTATTATCCTTCCTTAAAAACAAAATTATGAATAATGGAAGGAGAATGAAGAAAACAGTGAACAGTACAAGAGTTTAACAACAATATAAAATAATTCATACCATCTAGGAGTGGAGACTTCAGCCAGCGGAGTGCAGAGCAACGGAGTGCCCGTTAGCGGCGTGCTCGGATCGTTACGCCTTTCAAGACTCCTCCGAATCGCATTCAGACCAGAAGTGCTTGGAGAATCCATATCCATATCAATCTGGTGCGCCTGTTCTACAGCAGCTAGCGATGAAGTCGAAGCATGACCTCGATGTAGCGCTAGAGAAAAAACAAAATTGGAATAAATTGTGAGGAAAATTATCACCCCATGTCTCAATTTATGCACAGAAAATTACGCAAGATACCTTGATTTTTCGTCGCGTATTGACTCCTCCGCGTGTTCAAAATGGTCTCTTCCAGACTTTTCAAGTGCACAGGTATACGCATTTCTTCACCGGTTGCATCTTCGTAGCGTTGACTCAACAAAGTAACTAAATGGAAATCACTGAACACAAAACAATTGGGTGAGAACAAACATGAAAGTAGAGGATAGTCAGAAAGTCAAAGTGTGAATAAGTAATTTTTGAATCTGAATTAGGGTTAACTTACAATACGGATCATGGCAGCAAGATACCTGGCTGCCCATTATAGCCTTTCCGTTGTATTCCTGCACAAACTTCCGAGCTTCTAAATTATTACAATATAAGGAAACGATGTGTATGTGAAGCATTTGGCTTCTCTACCATTCAGAAAAAATTAGATCAAGACAAGAAATTTATGTGTCGGAAGTAAACTACTCCTTGCTGATAATTTCTAGATGATATAATTTCTAAAACAAAAATTCATAGTCAGCACCGTAATTGTGTTGCACAAATAAATTGGTGCAATTGCGCGTAACGAGTTTTCTCGATTAGACAACGAATAAAAGGCTCTATCCAACACTTGAGACCGCACTAAAGGTTCAGTCAACTGCGGCAAATACAATGGGGGATCTAATAATGGAGCAAAATTTATGAGCTCCACGTGAAATGATATAATGATAGAATAAAATAATACTCCACAAACCAAACAAACTTAGTAAAAGAATAATCTCGAGAACACGTAAACTAACCGAGATAGTAATATTTAGAAAAGATAAGAAACTCACCTTGGAAGGTTGGGAACACAATCATTGCCATTCCCATGTGTTTCTTAGTCACCGGATGATAAAAGACATCAAGATCGATGGGAGGAGCAACTTTGCTGTAAGAAATAACGCTAGAATCAATCTAGAAATTACAAAGCAGCAAAAACATCTTACTTTGCCAGCTGCTTCAAAAACGCCTTGTTAACATTGTCATTCAACTCAAACATAGCAACCTCCACCTTTGGGTAGAAGACGGTGTTTCTGTCCACCTAAAAATGTCGAGTTTCAAGGTGCCAAGAAGAAAAAAAAACGTTCAGCTAGCTAAAGAACAAACAATAACGCACCGTGAAGGATGGAACAGGTAAGTCGGCCTGCGCCACCGTTCGGAACTGGATGTAATGATTTCTGGGATCCGATAAAGGTAGCTTGACATCGTACTAAAGAAAGAGTATGTAAAGTCAACATTTAAGTTAGAAATACACTCGGTCAAGCGGCAGAAACGTACCTTAGGATGTCCAGGAATATGACCATTGTATCTCCGAATGGTTTCTTTAGCTCCGAGCTCTTTGTCACACAAAGTTTTGTAATTACGGGGGCCCTGCTGAGCTCCTAAACCATGACGGATTAAAAAGTATGGGACATTCACAAAAAATGACAGGACTAACCATGTGGAGGATGCGGACGGGGCGGTCCAGGACCGTGGGACGGCCGAGGTGCGGGCGCCGCCTTGCGATCGCCCGCTTCAACCGTCGACGATCGCATTTACGGACAGTCCCACCTACAAGCATAAATTTAAAAGAACAATTCAAATAAAACTGATCGCTTCAGACTCATGCGAAAAAAAATCACGTAAAGATTGTCTAAACTGAATAGTGATTGGTAATTCATTCAACGCATGAAACCGCACGTGGGCGCCAGAATTCGGTCGCGTCAAATCGCACAAATCCTTCAATTTAAACCAAGATTTCAATACCGAGCTCAAGAAAGAGGGAGCACACAAGTTCCTACAAAACGCGCTTCCGAACGCATACTGGACAGAAGAAATTCAAACAATATGAGAGTTTCTGATCAGCTTTGCGCGAGAAACTAGTTTTCTTCTAAAATGAGATGAAATCCAGAAAAAAACAGTGGTCCTACAAGTTCAAATAAATCGCGGCCAATTGTACGGATACGGAAACGGACCAGAGATTTCATCAGAAAATGGATTAACATTTTAAAAAATGAAAAAAAAAAACGGCTTAGCACAACAATAACAACAGTAGGAACAGAAAACAAATTAACATTTCTGTGAACAGCCAGTAACTTATGAGGCTATTTCAATATCTTATGAGACAGGAACGTAAAAGTGATTTCTTTTCAATCATAGCGCATGCAGAGAGATTTCAAAGCTTTAAAAACCACCCAAGTTAACAATCAAAAACAAGATCCCCATCATTTCTCACACCAAAGAAAAATAGGAGACTTGAAGTGGCTGAAGCCGGCTCGCATGCGCTGCACCACAAACAACGTGACACTCTCATTGTCTGCGCATCCACACAATTCACTGACAATGCCGTGCTCATTCTCATCCAATACTTCCGTCTACGGACACTCACCACCCGCACGCGTGGCGTCAGGCCATTTTGCCTTTCTGAACATAGGAATAAACAGATAAACCTAGTCCAAAAGGTGCCGCTTAGGTCAAAATTGACCTATCGTTCCTGAGAAAAGACAGGGAGCAGCTGGTTCCCGCACGCAGGGGCCTGAGCGTGCGGGTGGTAAGTGTCCGATAATCCCAATACTTCTGTTTCCTGTCATAACCTGTCTAAACGTGTGGTGAGGCGCGTGAGAATGGACGCGGACAACTGGCGTTTGACTTTAGCCATTTGGGCAACAAAAAGTGTCCAACCGTACTTGTTTGTTGTGTTTAAACGTGTCTAATCGTGTCCAACGACGTGTTCGGACATGTATAAGCGGAGTAAGGCTTGATTTCCCCCGCAGTTAGCAAATAATGCCTAACTTATTCATATTTCTATTCTAACCCTAGGGTATTCACATAATACAACGTAGTAGTAACTGCTGTACAACAATGAAGTACGCTTGCAGTGGTTCAATAGTACTTCGTTTTCGACGTACTTGAGGAAATTGGAAAAAGGAAAAGCTGGCATTGTTTGCAAACTGCATGAAAATCATGCCTTACCGTGATTATACATGTCTGAATACATCGTTGGACACCTTGTTGTCCAAAGCGCTAAAGCCCTGGGGTTTCGCGTGAACTTACGGTATTTCGCAGATCACTACTTAGTTTTCCACTATGTATGTGAAGTACAGAACTGTATCTGAATGGATAACCTCCTACATAAATCCAAAAAAAAAATCAGGAAATTTGAAAAATCAAAAGAAAACAGAAACCCCACAGGATTTGATAGGCTTCTACAGGAGAGTATTGCGCGAATGATAATCAAGACCAAATCACTGCCACTCTCAAAGTAGCGATACATCAACAACGACTTTGAGAGAGGGCAGATCTCCGACCACACTACTCTTAGAATTCGCACTATACTTAGAAGCTTTTTGGCATAGAAATTCACTGAAAAGGACAGATTCCACAAACGTTCACATATTTCGTCGGAACTGCAACTGGCAGTGACAGGTACAGTAGAACTTTTGTCAGGAAATGAACGTTTTGCGAATTTTGAAGCAGGGATGATCTGTAACTTCCCGTTCCTATGCTTGTCGGCAACGACCACAAGCTTCAATGGCACTTTTAAAACAAAACTTCCGGCTTGAGCGCTCTCAAACAACATGAAGAAGTTGGTGGAAGACACTTCAGCAAATCTAATATAAAATAAAATGTTGCCAAATGCTAGTTATGCACGTCAATCATGCATATGCTGTTTTCAATGAGATGCAAACGCAACATCAGCGTGGAAGGTCTATGATCTGTTACAATGACATTGAAAGAAGAGTGATGGGCTGTAAACAATAAATATTTTCAAAAAAGCTGACCAATTATATAAGCGGCGATGAATTAGAGTTGATATTTGAGTGCAAAGACCTTGCTAAAACCAATTTCACCTCCCATATAAGGTATCTATGACCTAATTATCCTATTTCGAAAAAAAAAAATCAATTTGCACGGCCCTCGAGTTTGATAATCGAGGACATTCATCACCGATACGCGAACCACTGCAAGGATGGAGCGCACAAACACGATGTCACGATTTCGCACTATTTATCACGCCACAGCTTTCGTACATAAAAACAAAAGCAATTACACGAATTGACCTTGCCGGCACACAGAAACAATACAAACATTATCGAAATGCGGCGCTTATTGGATTTTGTTCAGATATATGATCGAAAATCACATTATTCACTTCCCCTTAACCGTCATTCCATCATTTGTTCAAAAGACTTGATAGTGTGGACTCAAGATCTTTCGAGAATTTTTTCCCGACTGAAGGATGTTCTCGTGACCGCCCTCATTTTGGAGGCCGTTCATAGTTGATCAAACAGAACAGGGATAAGAACACCCGAGAACATCCAGTCTATAATGTACCTAAAACAACACAAAAACCTAAACACTATCGGTATTAAAAAAAAAACGGAAAAATAACAGAAATTTCATGACTTCTGCCCAAACGCATAGATAATCGCTCTCCCAAAAGTTCAGGTCTGTTTATAAAGCTCATGGCCTCTACTGAAAAGAAACACAGCAAAGAAGCCACATAATTATTCGGAGGTCAAATAACTGCCGATTCCACGGGACAGTTTCTAGGTAAATACATGAGAATGTCCGGGTAATTGGTAGATATCATAGAATTGCACCTTTTCCGCATAAATCACAGCTGAAATTCATGTAAATTGTCCATGGAATGGTGAAACTCAGTTCTCAATGAACCAGCTCCTTCCTCATATTTTGCAATTGATTCAACATATTCGAGTTTCACCGTTCTATGAACGATTTACAAAGAGTTCAGTCGTAATTTAACCAGAAATCGACGAAATTCCACGAAATGCACGAATTACGCGAGCATTCTGCTGTACTTAGTCAAAACGCCCCTTGGGACCACAATAGCCATCAGATCTTCGGATAAATGGTTTTCTTTTGCTGTTTTCCTTTCGATGGAACTCATAGGCTTTGTAAATGTTAGTCTCAATTCTTGCAGGAGCGATGTTCTACAATTTTGAGAATGCCACATAATATATCTCCCACTTTATCTCCTACGAAGCTAAGAGCAGTTTTATGAGCGAACATTTATGTGAATCGCACACTTCTAAAATGAGCGGCAAATTCCGAGTAGATCCTAGATCAATCCTGAAGCCTCTGCAAAAACTTCGGCTAAACCCTGTTAGTTTTCCTGCCATATTTCTCATATTTTCTCCAAGAAAATGACCAAAACTGTCGGCGACGAATCAAATTACCAGAACAAAGCTGTTCACTTTCCGCCACGAAACTTTTAATCCGCTAATCAACTAAACAAGAAACTCTCGATTTGCTACGCCTCCCACACCGCCATCAAAGTGCGAACTGCTAATGCGAATCACCAAATAGGGGTAGAAAAACTTGGACGAGAGAAATAGCATGTCATTAATCACTTATACTGCGCTACAGTTATGTACCACATCTGACACGTTGACCAACTACTAGGTCAAGTCCTCCAATACACCCTAGCACGCCACAATAGAGTGTTGCAATCACGTACGGCTGTGTCGCACTTATCGTTGTAAAGAAAGAAAAAATGAAATAGTGACAGCTGGTCGAACCGACTGAACAGGAAAACAGAGGCCAACAGCCCATAAACTGCGAAAATGGGTGCAAATTCGCATATAACATAAATCTAGAGCATGATACGCTAAGAAGAAAGAAAGCATTCCAACAAATGGAATAACAACAAGAATTGGAGAAAATATTATTTCATTTGGTTTTCAAATAAAAAGTTGCTTGTTTATAGAGACAGAGAAACTAAACAACTATTCAACACCCAATTCAGTAAGATGTCAAAACCTGGATAAGGTCGAACACTGTCCCTATGACCTCTACGAACGATACATTGTCATTATGACCTCTATGTACGCGTACAAACACTCATTTTCATACCTAGCGGATATTCATTGTTCAGTATTGTTCATTCCTGA
>KN727570.1:0-10276 GCA_000816745.1 Ancylostoma duodenale
GTACGGCTTTGTGCATCAGTCGTTTTGAACTTTCCGCCAGTTCGTCCAGCTTTTTATGCGCCGAAATTCAATGGCGCATGCAGGTCCACAATAGGAATTGGGTCGGGGCTTACGAAGGGCAACTGGAATGTTGCTTTCGCTTCTTTTAGCTTTCTCTTCCCTTCTTTTACACCTGACATAGAAAGGGGAAACAGCTACAAAATCATCAAAAACATCCCGACAAATACCGCTAACTGGGGTTTTTAAGATGAACGAAGGTATCCTGGCGAGCTGCCAAACACCCCGAGATCTGGCCTGTTGGGCCAGCTTAATACGTAACTGAGAACTTCCATAAATATTGTCGCCCAGTCGTGTGGACGGCTGCGGTCAAGCTGGCGGATTAACTCTCCACGGGGGGTATCATGAGTCTCATAGAAATCCTGATGGAGCAGGTGATGCTATGAGGCGCGATTGGTAGACAGGTTTCCTAAAAAACTTCAGAGGGATCAATTTTAGCTTAGGGATAAAGTAGTAACAAGTAATAAGTGGTGGTATTGCTGGCTCGATAAATGAACCATTTGTGTGTGCATACGTTTCTAGAATGCTTTTCTGAGGCCTACCATACGTTTCTACAGGGTGACAACAAAGTCTTTGGCCGAATATAAGTGCTTGTAAGACTGGGATTCGATAAGCTAGCGATCTGAAAATTTACGAGGATTATGTAGAATTCATGCGCTTTAAGAATCCACTCTTGTATTTTGGATAACTCTCTTGGCTTCTCCGTAGAGTCGACAAAACCGTCGGAGACTGCAACGCACGTGGGCCGCAAGTTGGTCGAGCTTCTATGACACCGTTTTCTCGTTATTCTATGCGAAGGAAGCTGGTATCTCAGTAAAAGTTAGCCCAACTCCTGCGTTCTTAAAATTACAATCCAGAGATCCAGAGGCCTTTTTTAAGGGAGCCCGCTAACTATTAAGCAAACATCATGACTTTGGTGAAATCAGGATCTAGTGGGTCCGAACCAACCTTCTGCTGCTTTTTCTTTTGAAACATGAAGGAAAACCTTTGCCAGATCTCCATCTTATTTTCATCAGATGTGCTTAAACCTAAGAAAAAACATACTTCTCCGGATTTCGCTCTGCCCTCTTTTGCCCTTCGTTCTGTGAATTTTCTTGGCAAAAAGTGGGGGTGGCAATCTTTTGACTTTTCCCAGCCAAGAAAACTAGTTCAAGCATGGAACTCCCTAGGATAGAAAGCTTCTGTCATGCCGGATAGTACACAGAAAATTGGGGATTTGGAGGGGCAAGTGAAAGAAGTTTCTGGGGAAGATCTCGCCGAAACCCTACTGGCTGCCATTTCCATCTCTACCTTATTTCATGTTCGCAGGTCATACAAGATTCAAATAAAGCTATGGACTATGAAATTCTACATGTGTGCTCGAGACATTTGGGTAGTCAAAACAAATACAAAGTTATGGGTTTCCCAGCAAAGCGCAAGAAATAATTGCTACAAAGTCTTTGCCCAAAGACTTTGTTGTCACCCTGTAGAATGCTTTTCTGAGGCCTACCACGAAATTCTCCTTTCTGGGATTCTCATGTGTGCACTTATTGATTGTCTTTTTATATTTTTCAAAAATTTGTGATAATTTGTATAATGAATTCACTCTGGTAGGTATCCATTACACTAAAATTCATTTTGATAGGTGTACATTACAGTAGCTTCAAATTTGCTCCTCTTTTTCCCACCTAGGCCCTTATTCCCGGAACTAGAAATCCCCAGATCATTACCAGTACCTCTCACTCCAAAAAAATCTCTTGTTAACATGTTTGGCGGTATAACTTGACCTGTTTGTACAGTAATTAACAAGTGATAACCTTGTTCACAGGTTAATCTAGGTCCAAAACATCGTTAACACGTTAAAAGTACTAATATGCCAGCAACGGCCAGCTTTGGGTGCCATGGGCGGGATTTTCAAGTTCATTAAAAACCGGAAGTGCACTTTTCAAAACTGTTTATGGGCTAGTGTGTACAGAATTGTGAAAACTCCCATTCAAAAAAGAAAGAGAAATAGATCTACACATACTGGGATTCATCGATGTTCCTGGGAATGCCCTAAGCTTCCTGATCATTGAAAATGAACGGGTTTCACCAGTATAATTTGATGTATATTGAAAGTGGAGGACGAGTTTTCCGGTCAAAATAGAATATCTCAACCAAAGTGGACGAGTTTACTTAAAAGGAAATGTGACATCCGTGCTATACCCGTCATCAGCATCATCGCTAATCAAGACTAACTCCTCTTTATGAAAAGTACCCATCTTTTCCCGTAGAACTCGCCCAATTCAGAAAGGCTGCTAGATCACAACATTTACGGGAAATTTCATGAATTCCACTAGTGATCCGTGAACTTTGCACGTCTGTGTCTCCCCATTTAGAGGAATTAGCACTCCCCTCCCTGTTCTAATATTACTTTTACTTTAAAATTCAGATGTCCACAACTTCGAATTTTTCATTTTACCAATTAAAATTTGAATGTTTACATTTAGACTCGATGGTGAAGATCTCTGCACGTATTCGAGGAGTTCAAAATCTGCACAACACCTTGCAACCGCTTCCTGTTCAAATCAGTGAAGCTGGTATGGAAATGCAGGAGAGGAGTGTGACTGTCTCCAATAAGGTTAGATCACTTTATTTTCTCAAACACAAAAATAATCCTTATAGAAATACCCGAAACAGCTTGTCCATATAGAAATCCAACACCCATAAAGATCATGCATGGATCAATTCCATAAAATGAACGCCGGTCCTGCTAAAACTTCCACCTCTTGCATTGTTGTCGCTGTGCGCGATTTCTAGTAGCATTTACGATCGATGTCATGCTTTGAGCATTGTTCTCGACGACAAACCATAACCAAGCAGACAGACAACATGCGCAATGTGTGCTGCTGTTTGTTGGCTGTGCAAGTCGTAAAACCCGCACGGGTCAAGGACCACAACAAACAAATTTGCATATCAATCAAGAAATGGGACCGTCTCATGCTCTGATGATACCGTTTGCGGTTTGAGTAACGGCTTCGTGGGTCCTTAAAATTTTGAAATGTAGGGTTTACCATGTCAATAAGTAGGAAAATAAAATTCAAGTAAATCAAAAAAGCAGGTCATCAGAGTTTTTAATAGGTTTATGCCGGGGATCCAAAGGGACCAAAATAGATGGAAAAGGTAAACGAAAGAGAAGGGGAGAGTGTAGTTGAGTTTTTTTCTCATTTCACTGAGGAAGATAGTCGGAAGAACGTTAGACGGAAAAAGAACGCGGGAAAGTGCGTAGGAATTGGAGAGGGTAGAGAGAAAAACATGCAACATGCATAATTACCCAACTGTCGCCGCGTTTGAAACGGACTGCAACAATTTTTCAACTTTATTTTTGCAAGAAATTTTTGAATTTTCGGAATCAGATACGACGCTAAAAATAGTTCTTTTTTTCTTTTTCAACATCCTTTACTTTTGTCATCGTTTACTTTTCCCATTTATTCGACGCAATTTTGCAATTTCCCACGGCCGAACCCTACCTTCACCCTATCAATCAATAAATTGATCAATCGGTCATAATTAGTGGCAGACACTGATGCGCAGACGAACTGATGATTATGGTCTTCCAGTGACCCGTTCGAGAAAACGGCGAGTAGCAATTAGCCAACAGGGCCAACAATAAAACCCGGGTCGACATGTTACACTGACAAAAGACCGAGCCGCTTGGAGATTTATTAGCGCAACAAACTCCTTAGCTGTCCATCTCTAAGGGTGCTGGGCTAAATTTGGCCTATTTCAGGTGATTGCCCGTTGCTACCCCATAGAGGATCTGATGCGCTCGGCTCGTCACCAGCGGTCGGTTCGTCGACGTCGTGCCGTTGTGCCCCGAAGTATCACGGAACGATCCGAGAACTATGGCAAAGTGCTGAACTCCCTGATGACATCGTTCGCTGAACGGGTAAGTCACCATCTACCAGCTTTGCTGTTTGTTAAGGGAGCGATAAGAGTATTACGGCGCTTAGAGGTGACAAGTGCTCCGCCTTTAAGCCGCTTAGGAAACTGCAAGGTGTGAATAACTGCAGAAGAATTTTGAGAAGTATGCAGGAAGACTTGTGACCTTTCAGCTCGAATCTCTACGGGGATGGTTCACCGCTCTGCCGACGTCGTTCTGCTCGGATTCTGGGCTGGTGGCCAAAGAGGGAGAGGCATGCTGGAACGGGACCGAGACCGCCCCGTACACGAAAGAAGTTGCAGGAGACGGACTGGCAAAGCAGAATTTGAACCCAGAATATCAGGCGGATCGATTCTTGCCCTATAGAGGTGAGTGAAATGGGTTATAGAGAATCATAAAAGTCCTTTGTGATAAGTTGCCCCTGAAATAAGAAGGTTCAAAAGGAAAATCAGTAATGAGATTGGTCGACGTTTCTGGACGACGATAACCTACCTAGAAGGCCAGGGTGGACGAGTTTCTCGAACAAAAATGGTACATTCTGTTGGAGAAATCTGCCATAGCAAGAAAAGGACATGGATGCTGAGGGCAGCAATTTTTCTCCAAGGAACTTCTCAATCCTGAACTAGCAAGATGGTGGGGTCACGATCTCCCAGGGAACTTTCATGAATTCTGGAGAAACCAATTATTGCGATATTTCTCGGGAAGGAACTGCGAACTTCAAGAAATCCTGACGAAAAACTCTCATTCGTGTGCTTTATTTTTAATACTGGCATTTTTTTCTAGGAAATAGATGTTTTTTTTCTTGGAAATAGATGCTAAACAATACTTCTTCTTACCATCCAAAAGCGACTTAATTTAGAAGATGAAATTTGGAGTCGCATTCGAAAATTTCTCGAGTTCCTTGTCGTTCTAGTTGCTCTACTGGATAAAAGTGGTAGAATCCAATGGCAAAATTAATGAAGATTCCCTAGAAGGTTGTAATTTTCCCACTAGTTCAAAACGGACCAGTTTCCTTGGCAAAAGCTTTCAAAATCCATTTCTCCTTGTCTTTATTTTGATAATTGCACTATCTTTTTTTGTGGAGAAATACATCCAGCATAGGCTTCCGAATAGGCCCATGTCTTCCCAGTAATATGCATGAATCCGACCACAGGCAAATTATGTATGCAGTTTTGATGCTCTCTAACCCCGCTTCCCTCCCCTGCTTCCTCTGATGTCTTTGTTTCCAGGTCTTTTCGTCGACGAGCGACTACGACTAGGAATGCTAGCATTCCGCCTCCAGAATGTTCTCTACGGTCAGAACTATACAAACTACCAGGTTGAAGGTAGCGGAAGCGGAGACTCAGATGATGAGGATTATGTAAGTTTCGATTTTTGTATGAAATCCATGGCAACTTTTCTGTATTTCCGGATTTGGGCGGTTCTCCGGATAAAACCCAATTCCTCGAGTAGTTCAGGCACAAAAAAACGAAAACTCATCATAATTCCTTTGCAGTTCGCTTTTTTGAAATAAAAAGAGCAAGTTCCTATAGTAGACCTTTAGGATTTTCCGGATGATTTTGTGATGTTCCATGCATGTTTCCATTCACCATAAAACTCATGATTTGCCTATGTTGTTCCAAACTTTGTTCCGAAATTATACCTATAAGTAGTGACTTCCTATTATCAATATGTATATTTTCAGGACGAAGGATCCGGCCTTTCAATCGTTTCCCTATACTCAACGGATTCCACCGAACAAGCACTAGAAGTACAGCCACATACCTCCTTCTCACCACGACAAATCACTTCTCCATCCCTTGTTCTGCTCTTAGTTTTACTGTACTTGACACGACCACCGTTGTGATACTGTAGTAGTGTTAGAATTGTGTGAACACGGACAAAACTAGTCAGGTACAGTAACCAGAGATTTACGGGTTTTTGTTCAGCACCGGTGTGTAAATATATTACGCTTTACTTTCTGTGCTTTAACATGTTTGGCCATGGTTAGCACGTGTACACCTGTTATAGGAGAAATAAATTGTTAAATAATAGAGCTGGAAAAGCAGCAGCATGTGTGGGTAGCCAAGTGGGCGTGGCCAAAAAGTGGGCGTGGCGATCCACAGCTTTTGGAATAAAGTCAACTGGAAAAAGAACAGGAAATTTTTTAAAAATTTTATTCAAACGTGACAGAAAGCTACCTTCCAAAAAGTGATCATATTTTTTGGCTGGGATTAATAATAACTTTACTGTTAATTTTGTTAATTTTATTAATTACCAATGCAAGAATTTGTCCTTGTTGTGATCCTACGTCACTTGAGAGTACATATAAGGGACTACAGTGACCCAGTTGCCTACCACCCAGTAGTAGTGCTACACCACGGTATCGATCCAGAATCAAAACGCTGAAATGCGCGGATGCGCAGACAATCAGAGTGCCAACGCACTGATGATGCGGCGCGGTGGGTGGGTCTCGACCTTTGAAATCTAGGTCAGATTGGCGGTCAGATGAAGGGACAGTGATATCTAATCAACTGCAATGAAGGAAGAGAAAGCAAGAAAGAAAGAGAGAGAGAGAGAGAGAGAGAGAGAGGGAAAGAAAGAGAAAGAGAAGGGTAGGAATACTATGTAGTTTAATGCGTGCGTTCATCCTGAATCCTAAGTAAAGCTAAAGTTAGCTATTTGCTGATGATATGTCTGTTCTTCCCACCTCTCCCATGAGTACATCTCTTTTTTTCTGCCGAAAATCAACATTCCCCGGCCGCCACTGCTTGTTTCGTATTCACAAAAGAGCTTAATTATGTAGCCGTGAAGCTGAGAAATGGCTTAAAAAATAAAAACTTAACTTACCCAACAAACAGTTTAAATGAAGGACAGAAGGACAGACATTTGCAGCAACCCAACAATGAGAAGCGTACATTTCACTGCGCTTTCCTCCTAGTTTTTTTCCTAGCATGAGCAGAGAGAGGAACAATACGTATCGGGCGTGTGAACCACCATATATGCGATGATGGAAAAACAAAGCATCTGGATGCAGCTCGGCAACACATTGACAATGCGGGGGAGTGGCGGAGGGGGTCATTGGGGCGATAAATTGTAATGAATAAAAAGGACTAGATGATCTCCGACTTGCAGGCGGGAATAAAGGAAAGTAGAGACTATAGAGGTAATTACAGCTGAGGCAATGGAGCTGAAAAAATGAACATGTTTCAAAGAAAGTAAAGAGGAAACAACTAATGCACAAGATAGGAGGTATTGAATCGTTGCTTCCATGTCCAGCATGAACCTTACACGGAAACTACATTAAAAAGTTACTGCACCTATTTGTTAGGAAAGAAGCGGCAAAAACTGAACAAGTAATCGAACATCGAGAAAAAAATTGACCTGTCTAGAACGATGAAACACACTTATTTAATTACCGAATGGAGGGAGCTGTCCGGCCTCTCAATCAGTAGCACTACCCTGCTGTAGGTGCCACTGGAATACGAATTGTTCGAACTGTCCGATTTGAGGCAATATTTTTAGTTTCAAGGATGCTGCACTGAAGGATCTTCAGGTTGTTCTCTCTTGGTAATGGTTTTCTTTGGTGCCGCCCGCTACACTTTCTACTAGACACGTCTCTTCCGACACAGAAAATCATGTAATACTCTCGGTTCAATCTACAGACAAGATCAAACCAACAAATTTTTTTGAGAGAGTTTGAGAAAATCTGCACAAGAAATGCATACAATAGTAACTGTGGCGGACGCAGGAGGGGCGCCCCCCCCCCTCACCCCAAATTCTCACATCACTCTACAATATAAAAAAATCCTCTATTAGTTTATTTTTGCTTATTATTATTATTATTATTTTTATATAATTTTTATTGATTATTTACCAGTATAATTATTAATTTTATTTTCCATCTGGATCCCCGAAACGGCGAAGACCCAACTTTTTCTCCACGCCTCCTCCCTCCCGCCATGGTCATTGCTGGAGTGGGCAATGACTGAGGGAGCACGCGACCTCCTTGGTATCACCAAACTAGGATGGGAGTTCATCGACCAGAAGCTCTCTGGTCGTCTGAGGAGGTTTAAGTCCTCGTGACGAAGAAGAAGGATGCGTAGAAGAAATTGCTGAGAAGGGGATCAGACGACAACATGCGGGAGTATAGAGAGGCGAAAGCTGAAGCGAAGAAGCCAGTCGCAGCTGCAAAGGCGGCACAATATAGAGCCCTGTATAAAGACTTAGATACCACCGATGGCGAGAAGATCTACCGTATTGCTAGAGCGAGCAACGCGCTACTGAAGATCTCGGACATGTAGTGCAGACCAAGGACAATAACGGATGTCTTCTCCATCGCATTCCTGACATACTCAATCGGTGGCGGGTACACTATCATGCCACGTGCAGCGAAGACACCGATACCAACGGTCAATTCGGTGTCAGGACCAGTGCCACCTATCGAAGAGGAATAGGTTACAGCTGCGTTAGCAAGAATGAAGAACGGAAAGTCATCCGGTCCGTACAACCTTCCATCCAATATCTAGGAGATAGCAGAAGATGTAGGAGTCCGCTGGATTTCTTCTTTCTTCAACGAAATAATAGCTGAGAGGAAACTGCGTAACTCGTGGACGACCACCACCACAGCATCTATTTGGAAGGGGAAAGGAGACATCGCAGACTGTACAACGTACCGACCAATTAGGCTGTAGTAGGAATGAGTCGTAGGGTTAGAGATGTTGTGTGCATCTCACTTTTTTTGTTCATTTACAGTAGTATGAATGTAACTCGCGTGATCTATAGATTCCATGTGATCTACAACTGGTCCCGGCGCGGAAACTTATCGAATACTCAATCACCCGAGAGACGCGCGTTTCGAATCTTCATCAGTATTCGCGACTCGAACTTCTTGGAGCGGCGGCCTCACCCCTCAAATCTTGAATTCCTTCCTTTTTAGCTGTTCTCGTGGTGTCGAAAGCCGGCACCAGTCTTCTACTGTTTTCTTCCTGTGGACATCCACTCAATTGTTCTTGTTTCCAATTGTTTATTTGTTGCATTTGTTCAATACACTTGTTTTTCTTGATAAAGAAGTTCTTTGAAGAAGACTATGTCCCTGTTCCACCCCCGACGACGGTTGTTTACCGGTTTTTATCTAATCAAACATATAATTAGGCTGCTATGTCATACGATGAAGAACTTCGAACGGATTCTGGATGGAAGACTCCGCGCTATCGTTGAAGTTACGCAAAACCAATGTGGGTTTGTTAAGAACTGCAGAACAACCGACGCAATACACGCGGTTCGACTGCTGACTGAGAAGCACTGAGAGAAGAGGAAAACTGTGCACCTGGCCTTTCTCGATCTCGAGAAAACCTTCGACAGGGTTCCCCATGAGCTAGCTGATTTGGCTCTCCCTACGTGCCCATGGGGTCCCAGAGATGTACGTGAGATGGACTCAGGTTCTCTACAAGAATGCCACGAGCTCAGTCAGATGTGCTGCAGGTTCATCACCACCGTTTGAATTTTGTGTGGGAGTTCATCAAGGCTCTGCACTCTTCTCCTTTCTATTCATCCTGTGCATGCACACGATATCCAGCAACCTCCAATCAACAGCACCATGGACACTCCTCTATGCAGACGATGTAATGATTGCCACCAATACTCGAAAGAAACTCCAGCAGAAAGTGCAGGCTTCGAAAGATCGGCAGTACGAGATGAGGCCCAACATCAAGAAGACAGAGTAGGTCGAATATGGAGAGCAAACCTTCGGTACAATCTTTGTCGATGAGACCGAGCTTCCGAAAGTCTCCGTTTTGAAGTATCTCGAATACGGCATCTCAGCTGACGGTAGCACTCTAGTTGAAGCAGAATGTAGAGCAAATGCCGCATGGAATAAACGGAGGCACGTAGCAGGAGTTATGAGCGATAGGAATATGTCACTGAAAATGAAGTGAAGATATACCGCACAGTGGTATGTGCGACCAGTGAAGCGGAATGTTGGCCGACTACTCTGGAGCACGAGCAGACCATCAATGGAAATGTCAATGCTTCGCTGGACCCAGGGGCTTACGCGCCTCGACAGAGTTCCAAACGAGGATGTGCGCTCTATGTTTGGAGTAGCGCCAATCGTTGTGAAAATGTATGAAGTTCGGCTACGTTGGTACGGTCACGTGCTGAGAAGTGACGACAATTCAGTCGACTAATCAGCTATGAATATCGCCGTGGATGGGTGGATGGACCTAGATCGGGAGGGAGACCGAAAGCTCGATGGTTGGATAGGATAGAGGAGGAAATGCGGTCATTGAAGCTCACAGATGGCGATGCTTTCAGTTGAAGGAATTTGCGCAGCCACACGAG
>KN727570.1:10748-21618 GCA_000816745.1 Ancylostoma duodenale
GTAAATGTGGCAAAAAATACACATGACGCGATATGATGACAACGGGCAAGACTAATTTGTACAGTAAAGAGCGGAAATAATCACATGATTGGAAAGTTCGTATACCTCGTTGTCGCACCGGCTATTCTAGTTGCAGAAGGTGATATAAGTGGCCTACTTTTCCTGAGACACTAAGTTACAATCGTGACCGTTGACACCGCCTCCGATGTGATTATAGGTACGATTGTGGCTGACATGTCATCGGGCTCGGATGATGACGAGCTGAACGTCCTGCTGTCGCTCTCTTCACCGTGGAGAGGCCTGAAATTTAAAAAGTAAGAAGATACGTCAAACAAATGAAAAAGAAGTCATGTAGTCAATAAGACTTGCCAAAGTCACACAGTTCATAATTATTAGAAGATTTGTAGATTTCCTTATGTAACCACTATTGCACATCAGTATAAAACCTCACCGAAGAAACTGTTTTCATATTTTAGCATCATAAAAAAGCGATGTGGTGCACGCGTAATGTTTAATGTATGTTGATAGAATCCAGAGGTAATATTACACTAGAAAATGATTATTTCGCGCCGGAAGAAGTCGTTTTGTTCAACACAAGCCCAAAAAATCTTTCGATAGGTCTTGTAACAAACTCCATGTCCTCCTATCATAAAAGCTGGGCATTTTTCGATCGACTTATATCTTCACATCTTTTTTATGCCCCACAGGTTGTTATAGGAACGCTTTTATTGACCGATGTTTCGTCAACACGTAGTTTTCAAAGACCTGAAAGTGGATCAATTTTCTTAAACAGCGTTCTAGCCCATCAAACGCGTCTTTCGACCTACATATTCAACTCATTCGGGCTAGAGAAGGATGAGCGCCGGCTGTGAAGAGAAATATTATATTGGTGGAACGCTGGATGAGTTTTCTCTTCACAGTCGGTGCTCATTCTCGCCCAGCCAGAATGAGCTGAATGTGTAGGTCGGAAGAGGCCTTTTATGGGCTAGAACACTGATTTAAGAAAATTTATCCACTTTCAGGTCTTTGAAAACAACATCTTGCCGAACTGTCGGCCAATAAAAGCGCTCCTGTGACAACCTGTGTGGCAGAAAAATCAAGTCAAGAACATCGAAGATATAAGTCAATCTTTAAGTAGAAAAACTCCATCTTTACTTGCATCATATGACGAGATTTCCTCATTTCGTTTCGAACAATTAATGCTCTGTTAAACCTAGCAAGACAATGCAGGTGACGTTTGAGCAGTAATGCGTATGCTAAAAGCTTCGAACTAAAAAGTTTTCAGTTAAAAACTCAGAGTACCGTTGAAACAGATAAGAGCTGCAGGGTGATAAAGTCTACACTAATTACCGAGCATTCTAACAGTAATGCCGCATGGAAACACCGAAGACCACTACCTCCTTTACATAAACAAAAATTTATCCTATCACTGAATTTCACTAGTAAATTATGACAATTTTACTATCCCGGTTGTCGACAAATCTTAGCAGTTGGAAAAACAGGTGACAGAAAGAAAATTCGTAATACTGAACACTGAATGATGTTGTTTGACAGCCAACAAAAGCCATCACAAGTTATAGGATCGATATTATTCCAAGTGGCATTTAAAACAGTGTAATGATCTGATAAACGAACCTTGAGGAGCACGGGACCAGTGAGGGGTCGTAATCCATGGATGAAGAAATCAATCCCTGAAAAAGTTTTCCATAGTGTTATACTCGGAAAACCATAGATATAAACACCTCTCAAAAATAAAACAGTAAGAAGCTAATCACATGAACTGAGCTTTAAATAAAGAAAGATATATGACGGTAACTGAAATAGGGAGCAAAGAAGAAGCAACATTAGATTAAGCACCAAAAACGGTCTACCGAGGGAGTACCGAAGAAATTTAGACTCACAGTGTGGTACTCGTCGTTGTATTTGTAGGGAGATCCTGAAACCACTACATTATTCACTGATTTGAACCTGACACACTATTGATGACTCCATATGTGGTTCCTAGTTGGGTATTCAGTATTCCATCCATATTCCAGAACACCCTTCAGATGAGAGAAAAAAAAAGAAAACCAACAAATGAAGTAAAACAGACTAACTCAGCAAACAAGAATGATAACAGTCTGGTTTAAAGCTTTGCCTAACAAGGTGTAGTAGGCAGTCTGACATGTTTTCATTTCTGACCCTCGGTGGTTCTTTTTGTAGGTCTCAACCTCCTTTCATGTAGCAGGTAAGGTATTTTGAAACCTCGGCCTTCCTTGCTGCATACAACTGTGCCTCACCGGTCATTACCCATACGATTTATTCATCCTGATTTTTGAACTTTAGTTCATCTCCTGAGACCGAGGCGGTTCAAGGTGACGCCATACACCGAGCTATTTCATCAAATGCTTCTCCTCTCAGTGCCTTCGGCTCCTGCTACGAAGAACACTGCATCCGTAACTGAATATGACGCTCACCACGTGCTCAACGAACCCAGGCAGTGTAATTCCGCTCCTGCTTCTGGTGGTGCACGTTCTGTCATCAGCTACGGATTTAACAGTGCTCTGTATAACATCAGTCAAACACAGTGGGAAAGAAAGCGCTTGAAGGGCTGGCTCGTGAAGTGACATCACCTTACAGCTCATCTAAAGAAGACGTAAGCATAGCCACCACTGAGCAACAGCAGCATTGGTGGATAATATACTTAGGACCAAATAAAAACCGAATAATGTCGTGACTTCAATTAACAATATACGAAACTATTTAAACAAACAGCTATTCGAGAATGAGGAAGCCCTAGAGATCTCCTTTCTCATACAGCACTGCATTGGTCTCTACTGTTGGAACATTCGAATTCTCCACTTATTCGAAAGCAAAAATATTCGATTTCGAATGAATGGATAATCCGAATTTTCCTACAATGGAGACAAGCAGAGTGCTGTATATAAGAGAAGAAGAGCTTTAGAGCTTTCTCATTCTCCAATATGTGGATGTTTAAAAAGTTCTCGAAATTGCTAATTAAAGAAACAAAAACATTCGGCATTTATTTGGTCCTAAGTATAGTGGATAATAATTTAGTGATGCGCGGCTTTTACGTGCAAAGAATGTAGGATACGTTTGCCGTATTTGTGTACTGGCATATGAATGAAAAACAGGGACAGAAATGTTTTGCAATAGTGGTAAATTTGAACTCACCAAGATTTGGAGGCATTTCAATAGGCCGGCTGCGACTCAGAATTGAAGATGAAGGTCGTGAAAAATTACATGCGAGCCTTTGATAAGGCGGTGCAACTGTAATGGAGGAAAGCAATATAATTCAACCTCAAAATTCCAACGAACTGAATTACATTCAAAGCTGAGTGGTTTTCGGACAGGAAGCACGCGCTTGGTGCTGCTACTGACTTCACTTGCGCTAGGATCTTTTCGTTCACTACCTAAAGTAATTCCCACGTAGAAGAATGAAGCTAAAACCATGAACTTTCTTGGCCCTTCACGAGATGTACCGATACATGGGACAACAATGAGCAGACACAACTCTGGTCTCCTAGTGCTCTGGAAGTAAAACTGTACTCACCAAGTGATCGTGCTTTGTTGAAATGGAAGCGAAGACTCGAATAGTTGTAATCAGCGCCTAAAATACTTATCAACAAAAATTAGACAACCACCTCGAAGATGAACAACTAGACGTTTCTCAGTGAAAAAAAAACCACTAACCAATGGAAGCGAAGTTGTGACATTCCATGCAGGTGCTTGACACTGTTGAAGACGATGCGCTAGCAGGGAAGTGTTTGTTTGTTGGAATCTAGACAAGAAAAAGATGCAGTACGTTGAAAATTTCCAATTTTTTTTTTTGAATTATTCACTCGAGACACAATGCAATGAATATCATGAGAAAGTGGTGAATGCTTCCTGGTTTTCACCCTTGCTATCTCGAATTTCTTGTTGATCAAGCACATTTGGTTTGTCTCAGATCACATGAAGCTCCTTATTTTATAGGAATTAATCAGACCAGAATTTCGCATTGAAGTAAATAAGGAAAAAAAAACGTACGAGACGGGTGATCGCTTGAGCGCCATTCGAAACGACTTTCGTTTGCGGGACTTTGCTGAAAGTATGGATTTTATCAAACTGTTCCAGAAAATCAGACGCTATTGAACTGAGCTTGCACAATGAGCACAATACAGCGCGTCAACGTGTTTTTATCGATAAATGGATCAATACGCAGCTAGGCAGGCGCAAGCCGATTCTGCGCAAGAACGGATGCTCCAGTGAATGAAGATTCAAAGCCGTAGGTAGGAAACGCACGATTGTGGATGATGGAATTGGGTCTTTTGTGAATGTCCAGCTAGCAGCGGCACGTAAATTGAAAAGAAAAACTGATCTTAAATGTCATTTTTGCTGATTTTGTTGAATTGTGGAGAAGAAGTCCTAAACTCAACACGGCGAAAAAAGTACCAGGATCGTGCGGAGCTCGAGAACTGTGGCGTTCTCCCTTGTTCCTGTCTTCTCTCTGCTTTCTTCTTTTCTTTTGCAAGCACGTCGATATATGAACGAGGAATGGAAAGGTCGACTGTTTCTTCATCGCTTGACAAACTGAAATACGAGAGGACAATATTCAAACCTCCGCTCATTTTGCCAGAAAAAAGATCAAACGGCGAAAGCGGCGAAAATTCAGGAAGAAGAAAAAATAGAAAATCATACCCATCGTCAGAGGAGTCATCCAGAACGGGAGAGACCGATGCGGCCGAATGTTTAGCAATCTTGCTCACAGGCGAGTGTTTCGACTTTGTTGAAGCATGGGGAACCTGAGCTTTTCATTATTTTCTGCTAATCTACTTTATGGTATGCTTTATAAAACGAAGAATGAGCATTTAAGGAACAGTACCCCAACCTTTTTACGCATAGGTTTCTCCTCACTACGTGCAGGCGGATTGTGAGCTGGAGACCAGTCAACCGGCTTCTTAACCTTCTTTTCTGAAAAAAAAAATGAGAGGAGAATATGACGAACTGGAAAACCGGAACCTTCGCGTACCTCTTTTTGAATGACGAACTTTTGGAGTTTCAGTAGTTGGTGGTGTTTCAGCGTGCTTCTTCGACAAGCCAATAATAGAGTCTTCCGTAATCCATTCATCATATCGCTTGTTCCAACCTTGGTAGTGCACATAGTACTCCTGCGATTCATTATCCACATCAAGTATCTGAAATTTCATGAATAATAGCCACAGACAGCTGATACAAGGACTAACTAAGGATAGATTGATGATTAATCTTTTCAAAACAAAACATTCAAGCTTTCCTGATGAACAAACACCTTGACGAATGTAGTATTTGGTTTTCAGTGGAGCTCCAACTATTACAGAACTTAGTATGCCAAGGACGACGGCTTAATAGTCATGTGACACCAAAAATGACACTGCATGAAATAGAAAAGAACCGGGAACTTCAACATTCCACTTTATTTCACATTACGTGATCTATTTTCGTCTTCTTTCAGGATTTCCCAACGCAGCCCTTATTTCTAGTGCCTCTGGTGAGGACAAAAGCTTTCAACTGAGCTCCAAACGACTTCAGAAGTGCCACAGCAATGATTAAACATCGAAATCGCTTGTGCTAGAATGCGCTGTCCTACAATGCATGGCTCCCTGTCTAGAAAAAGTTGAGGGGTGATCAAGTTCTAGCCAAAATTTCCATTATTAGTGTTGCACTTATAAATTGCATATATGCATCCTACGGCATTTCCCTCTTGTTAGTTACTGAATGTGTTTCTCCTGTCCTTTTACTCGTAACACTAACACTAGGTTAGAACTGCTACTTAGGGAATATTTAAACAGACTACTTCGTGGGTACACTAGAGGTCTCAAGACAAAAAAAAGCTGTAACCCAACTAATTCTTGGGGCCCAGGTCAGTTTACTCCGGTGGCTTGGTATCGCCACTGAATTCTTGAAGTGTGCACTCTTAACACGTGCTTAAAGTGGGACAAGTAGGTAGCAGAGAAGCCAAAAACTACTCTCCTACCTGTTTTTAGGTTCCTTTAAAAGACAAAACCATCTATCTAACAGTATGGGAGAACAACGTACCTTTGCTTCGTATTCCACAGGTTTCGCACCCCATATGCACCTCACAAGGTCTCCTACACCGTATTGCATGACAGAACTTTATCCCTGGCTATCTCTGATGATCGTGGTTCTGAAATGAAACAACTAAGCTTTAACCGACTTGGCTAACAAACCGATAAGGTTCAAGATAGCGCGGATATCGTCGTATAGCAAGCGGAATACGCCGAGAAAATCAATAAAACCCAGGCGTGCTGTGCGTCTAGGAACCGCTGAACAATGTGATTGCGACCGTGCGGGCCGATTTCGTGTATAAGATCGGAGATGATCCAGATAGCAATGCAAAGCTAACTGTAGTACAGGTGAAAAGGTAAAATGATTTGAACAAACGTGCTAGGAACAACAGCACTGCGCGAGGGTGCAGTGGCCACTGCCGCTGCCGCCGCCGCGGTGTTCCGCCCACAGCCACAAATCGCAGCCAAAGTGGTTAGGAGGAGAATCATGTCTTAACGTGGGGTTTAGGAGTAAAATCACTTCTTAACTTTTGAATTTCCACCTGGAAAGTTCACCGCAATAGAAGGACCTACCCCAAAAGAAAGAGGAAAGGTTTTAAAGAGATTACGAGGACAACACATTGCCAATTTCAGCTGTCTGTGCTAATTTAGTCATTGACACATGAAAATATGAGAACGGGAGGTAGACTCCTCCACTGGCCTAACTGCACTCGCTAACTCGCTAACATTTTCTTTCAAATGCCTACGTTGTTAAGGTATTCTCCAGCGTGGAAACAAATATTGAAGAAATAGACATTTTCCCTACGAGCACCATCTTGTGCACAAATTACTCTCGATATAATCTATTTGGAAAGCGGCTATATCGATTATTTGCATATAACTCGCAGTATGCGCACGAAACGGTAAGTTACAAGTTGAGCTGAGTATAGACAGTTCAGAAATGAGTGAGTATTGGTGTAATCCTATGTGGAGAATGCATAGATGGTTCGGACGTGTCCCGCACATATCAACTTCTTAGTGGTATTCTCTGATCTTTAACCGCCTGCAAACAGCCCCGGAAATGAAGAAATATTATGTACTATCTGGAACGCATGTGTTCGATCACTTATCCCCCCCCCCCCCAATTCAAGGGAGTGCAGAACTCACTTCTCGGTAAATGGTCAGGGGGTACCGCATAGTGATCGAACACGGAACTTTTTTGCTCTTTGTTTTCTCTACAATCGTCCCTCAAGAAACGCACCATTATATTGTGTGGTTTCTAAAGATGATTTCAAAAGCGAATATGGCTGCACGCATAGCCCCTGCTTGCACTTGTCTGTTGCTCTGATTACCAACCAACTTTGCGCATGTTTCCATGGTACGTATCCACCTATAACTATCTTTTGTGGAAAACGGACCATTTAGGATAACAAGCACCAAGTTGTGGAGCCTTGCATGCTGACTCAACAGATCTAACCTGAAAGCCCTCCAGAAACTGTTTCTAGTGACAGAAACAATCAAAGTGTTCTTTTGATTATTGCCACATGCAAAGACACCCAATCACATGACTCATCTAAAACATTTGGAAGATAACACCACACGCTAAAACACGCTAGCTTCTCTGCATGAAGTCTGAGCTACTGACCAAATTCTCTTTGCACTCACTGGAAGCACATGAATTGATGGGTTCTGTTCGAGGAAAAAGTAGCCTTGTAATCAATAAGGGTAAAGCTCAACATTTACAGCGCATGCAATCAGTTTTTCTCAGAAGAAGATATTACTGCGTACTTGAACTCATGCGGAAATTACAATCAAAATTCATATGTGCTGAATGCTTCCAGTGAGTGCGCAACTAAACTAGTCAGAGCCTAAGGCTTTCGCAAAGGCCAGCGTGTGCTGCCACCCTTCAAATGTTTTAAATGAGTCATGTGATTAGGTGTCCTTGCATGCGACAACGGTCGAAAGCATACTTTGCAGGATTTTCACCTAAATCCACGTTCTATATTATGAATAAATGGAAATTGAATACGTAACCACTAAGATAGTAACCTCTCTTCTTGCATAACTACATTTCCCTTCGAAATTCCGTTTAGATTACAATGAAAAGCCGGGTAAATTGAAAAAACTCACCATGAATAAGATGACTAGGTTTACAAATGTTCATCAGCACAACAAGCAAATATACTAACTAGTTCTACACTAATCAAAAACCAAAATCAAACCGCTGACGCACCTATGACACACAGTGTGCGACGAAACTCCTCAGGCAAACGAGACCAACCGCGATTGGTCGACACTTACCAACCATTTCGCTCGTGACAAACGAGTTTCACGTTATCATCATTGTAACATTTCCACCGTAGCTTTCAACTACTTCGATAACTTCTGTTCGTACATTTGTAATGCATGTACGCAATCGATAAAGACTTCAAAAAATTTTATGTAGTGTACATACAAAACGTTAAACACCCAACAATACTGATGAATAAATAGTATCACAGAGAATTTGACTGAGTGAATTAGTTCGTCTCCATCGAAACGTGTCAGGTACAATGAAAGCATGCTTAACAACCCAGAACAAGTCAAAATTGCACTGTTAAAGTGGTTCAGAAACCGTTAAAACTAGTTAATACCGTTTAAAACTAGGCAAGACATGTTAAACCCCCCGGACAACTAGCGATCACGCCATTGGGTTTGCGGTCATCAGCGCAACGTCAGACGCCACCATTTCTTTGACTAGTTGCTGAAAAATTACAAAATATTGAAAAAAAAACAATACAAAAAATATAAAAATAGTGTAGCAGTGGACCCACGTCTATAGAGATTTGGGCTTCCCAGCCCAAAACTTTCTTTGCTTTAGACGGGTCACCAAGTAATGTCTCAACTTCAGTAGGACGATAGTACTGAAAATAACATAAATACATCTAAAAACTATGCTTCGACCAATTTCAGGCAAACTAAGAAACGAACCTTGGGATTGACTTTCACCCGAACTATTCCGGTGCCCCTTTCCTTCCCTACTTCATCAATGCCTTCACCTTCCCACCTTAACGAAATTTAAAAAAAACATAATTTGAGCGAAAAAGCAGCGTAAAAAACAGAAACACGGAGGAAAACCTCACTCTAACTCCATTCCAATTTCCTTGAAAGCCAGATTACAAAAATCTCTAACAGTAGTCTGCTTTCCCGTGGCAATGACGAAATCCTCGGGTTTGTCATGTTGAAGAATCCTCCACATGGCCTTAAAATATAATAACAAGTTGTGGGCTCTGGATAAATGAACTAGATGGAAGGTAAAATGAATAGATTTGAGTATGACAACCAGATAAAAGGATAATTTGGCATATGAGTGTTAACAGTCACGCTACAGTGTGTTTCACCTGGGGACATAGCTACGAATATATTAGAGAAAGAGAGAACACGAGAAATAGTGCCGTTTACGGAGATGCAGGCGAGAAATGCAGATCATAGACACACAAACTCCCACTATCGCCGTGAAACGGACTATATAGCCTGCTCCTACGTGACTGTAGTTGAGTGAAAGTTCATGAAGGTACTTGAAGGCAGAGTGTCTGAGCGCTATTTAACAAATAAAGGTATTTTTCAAACGATAATGGGGAAATTCAAATGACACAAATATAAATACTACCCAGAAAATTAGTAAACCGAGATGATTTACCTCTACATACTCCTTTGCGTGACCCCAATCACGAAGTGAGTCGAGATTTCCAAGTTCGACACATTTTTGTTGCCCTAGACTAATTTTTGCCACTGATCGAGTAATCTTACGAGTGACAAAAGTTTCTCCTGAAACCATGAAGATTTAAACGGGAAGAGGTTTCATTCCGAGAAAATGAAGAGGCAAAACAAACCTCTTCTTGGACTTTCATGATTGAAAAGAATGCCGTTGCAAGCAAACATGTTGTAAGCTTCGCGATAATTCACTACAATCCAGTAGGCATACATTTTTGCAACAGCTGGAAAGGGTCACATTGTTTTAAAGGCAATAAAAATCTTATAAGAAAAATCAGAATCGAAGTTCTTACCATAAGGTGATCGTGGGTAAAATGGAGTGGTCTCCTTTTGTGGTATTTCTTGGACTTTCCCATATAACTCAGAAGTAGAGGCTTGGTAGAAGCGCACCTAAAATATCTCAGTAATGAAAAATGGATAACGAAGTACTGGAAGGAAAGCTAACCTTCTCGGTAAGTCCACAGGCATGTATCGCATCCAATAACCTCAGTGTTCCAACTGCATCGACTTCAGCGGTATACTCTGGTAAATCAAATGACACCTGAAAAGGAAAATGTATGAACACCTAAACGAATCGGAATAATGATTCTTTCAAGGAGTTTCCATAACATACAAAATGCACAAATAAGAACATCAGGAAATAACAACAATACCTTCACATGGGACTGTGCAGCAAGATGATAAACCTCTGTGGGTTGGATTTTTGAGATCAATTTAATGAGGCACGACGAGTCAGTCATATCTCCATAATGCAGGGCAAACGAGGAGTCTCCTATAACCACGAGAATAATAAGAAGTGAAATGGAATGAGAATAATCATAAACAATGTTCACTAAAGTAGAACTGACCTCGATGGGTAACAGGGTTGCTGTACAGATGCTCAATCCTAGCAGTATTGAACGACGACGACCTTCTGATTACACCATGTACGGCGTAACCCTTTGAGAGTAGCAACTCTGCCAGATATGAGCCGTCCTGAAGATTTGATCCCGTTGAGAACGAAAATTAGGGTTGGACAGCACCAAACTCAATTAAGTGCTGTTTGCAAAAGAGAATACAATTAGGCTTCATAATATCAGAAAGGTATTTTT
>KN727571.1:20778-53712 GCA_000816745.1 Ancylostoma duodenale
AGAAATAATATCTCAAAACAATAATTTATCTATTCCTCCAATGATTTCGCTTGTGCGGCTGGAATGCCATTCCTAAGCGCTTTTCTTCCCGATTAAATTTTTTTCCTTTTTTCATGTGAAGCTGCTAGAAATAGCATAACGGCAGCGAACGACATCGAATCCTGCGCGCGCAGCGCGGTCGCGCTTCACCCTTCTTGAGGCCACGGAAAAGTCACCGTCATCAATGCTCACTGGAAGTCTTCTTTCAGGGATTGTGACTGATGACATTTAAAGGCTTTTTTAGCACTGGATAGATGTTTTCCGCCTGCTGATCGTTTTATAATGGAGACAGCGTTAAATAAATACCGCTCGGCGCTAGTAAGTTGCATGAAACGCAGCCATCCGGAGCTTGAAGATGGAGCACTGTTGGAAAGAGTGCAAGCACTGCTCGGCACGTTAACACATCTCGAGGTAGGCTATATGGTTTCTATTCTTGTTCACAATTCAGTTGTAGGCAGAATCCTTGGGCAGATTTGCAGAAGCGACCACAGTAGAGGAACAGAAGGACCCAGCGGTGATGTGCGGCCCTGTTGCATAAGTGCCACCTATAATTGTAGCTGCTGTGCTGCAGTTCTCTTTGTTTGGCAATTCTAAACCAATGCCAACAGTTGTAGTATTATGAAGGCCCTTTTTGTTGGGTCGAAAACGAAAACGAAGCCCTTTTCGAAAGACCCAAATTTTACGAAGACCTTCCTGGATACAGAGATGTTGGAAAAATCTCAAATGAACGGGTTTTTCACGGATACCTGCCCGAATAGAGGCGCGTCTCCGTAAAGGGCAACTTATACCAAGTGCGTTGGTCACTCGCGCCAGATGCACGCTTCTATTAGTGGCGGTAATGGGGGAGATGTCACCGGACAGATCCACATCTACAAAAGTGGTGCGGCGATGTCTAGTAGTGGGAACATATCCTACAAAGACGTGGCGAGAGAAGCGAGCCTGAAAAAAGCCTGATCGTCCGGCTAGGGCTGGTCCCTAAAACCAAAAAGCTAGCCTGATAAGAAGAAATCCAGAGACCTCAACAGTTATACGAGTTTTGAGCGGCTACATATTACAATAAGCGAGTTGACTAATGTGAAATCTCATCCGGGCTCTACTCCAAAGAAATGAACTCGCAGCGAATCGATTGGCGTGAGTGAGGCCTTCAGCAATATAGCGCGCCAGCATCACCAAGCCGAAACGGAAAAAGAGGGAATACTCAGAAAATAGAAGGTAACAAGCAATGAAGTGTGAAGCGTATGATAATACCTACGCGCTAGTATAAGTATTTGGTGGGAGGCTGGAAAACCTGTTTTCGCTCCTTGCTTCGTCAGGCTGGTCTCTTTAGCGAGCATACGAATTCTTAGTTCACACAAGTTATTTGAACTTGTAATATACAAGCATACTAAATTGGTAGGGGCTTGCTATCCCTGCACCGCAACTGAGGAACCAAAACGGTGCCACGCAGGCGTGTAGCCTCAAGCTTGGGTAATTAAACCTTTACTCAAAACTTCTATAATCATCAACTCACGAGCTATATCAAAGATAAAAAATTGATGGCTTCATGGTATTACTCGCAAAATTCGCTATAAATCTATATATAAGACATAGAAACGTTTTCAAAAGTCTGGACGGCGCGCGCGGCCGCCAAATTCAAACGTGAGGAATGCATCTGTAAGCAAGGAGGTGAAGAAGGGGGCTCGGAAACATGGGACACCATCCGAAAAGGGCGGAGCGGCTAGGACATTGTTCACCGGGTAGTATCGATTCGGATATCGATTTATCGATTGATTTTGCCGATATACCTCAGCTTAGCTCTAATACGGGTAGAAATCGGTATACTGGGGCAATCCACCGCGTGGTTAATGATTTATTGATTTTATTGAGTCTTCGTTGTTCGGAGGAAGCGTGCTTGCGCGAATCTGCAACCATTTTGTACGATACCTGCGCGCGAAATGTTCTTTTGTTAAGCCAATTACATGAGCATTGTTGATTTTCAAACCTACATTTTAATCAGCTTGACAAGCTTGTTTTACCATCAAGCAACTAGTAATTTAATTTTATCAATCACAAAAATATGTATTTGATTGACAAATAATAATGATGCTAACGAAATAAATGACACCAGTGGAATAAAACGGTCGCAAAAAGCATAGCAAAATAATACGATGTATAAAATGAGACATAATATATTTCGAATATAAAACTATAAAGATGAGGGAGATGGTGAACTTGATCCTTAAGCAATGGTGAGATGTTTTGGGAACGTGGGCAAAACTTCTGGATCGCTCGCTTTCTCCGCCATACATACCATGACGCTTCTTAAAGGGAGCATCCACGATAATCTTCATGTCCAAAGTTTTGAATGTTTTGAAGTCTGGACGATAGTCCCAGTATCAGCATTCCCAAGATATAACAAGTTAGACTTGGTATCCGGGTATCCGTGGATGAGATGTGGCGAGATCCGAATCAGGTGATTTCTGCCGCAGTCAATCCGTTTTCCAAAGATAACGTTTGCTTTCCATGCTCATTTCCAGAAGTTTTACATTGTGATGATCTGATTCTCCCAGTTACGTTATTTCAATTGTTATAAGACCGTGCCATCGCTTCTTTTCCCGGAACGTTCAAATTTTCAATTATCGTATGAATTTCTCTTTGTTAGCTCTTTACACCTAATCGTAAGTTTTGTTTTTTTTCTTGAGCTATGTCTCTGGGTGAACATTCTACTTCCCTTTTGTATGTGCTTTTTCTCTTCCAGAAAGGCTGAAAAATTTGTCGATTGTCTAGTTGCGCCAAGAAATTCGTTGACAATAAAGGCAGCGTTATCGACTCTCTTGATCTACACCAACAGCGTAACTCGGACATATTGCTACAATGCAGAAAATTGGTAGCATCCGGAAACCATTTTAACGTGAATTCTGACAAAATTGACCAAATTATCCATGTTCCTCATAGTCAGAAACCCAAGATCGCTCTAGAATCTGAGTGACAAAGTTTTTCGTGGGTGCTGCTTTTAACCCTAAATTTGGTGTCAGTCCATGAAGTCTCAACTTGACGGAAGAGCCCTGCAACTCTAGCGCTTCAGTGCTCACTCACTTAGAGTGAACGTAAGCATACACTTTGTTTAGTTTACATGCGTTTAGGATGTCCTTATCAACACGTTCGCGACAATGCGATTTTGACATACACTGGCACGTGGGACACGCGGGCTCGCTTAAGCATGCGTTTGTGCACGACCAGTCGTGCACGCGGTCCCACATGCCAGACATCGCGTGCTCGACCGGTCGTGCACGCTGTCGCGAACGTGTTAAAAACTACCAGTGTTCCCTTGGTTCTTCTCCGGCTCATTCAACTCAATATGTGCAGTTTCGGCAACACAGGTATCGTTTGAAACCCCAAGATAGTGGAAACATGGAAATGATTTGCTCCAATCGAACCTTTCAACCTCGATCGCCGCTACTGCGCTGCTCAAAGTACAAGCACTTCTCTCGGTATCCTTTTTTCGTCCTTCAACGCCTTTATCAACTTGTCCTCTTTTTTTGACCAGCGAAAATCCCAAAATTTTTTCTAAGGCTCAGCCCCGGACCAACACGAAGCCCTCCTTTTTTTCCATCCTTTTTACGAAACCCAGCTTGCTCATCAACAAGCCACGCTGAGGTCTGCTATTATGAAACAAAAAAAAACACTTTACTGTCGTCCTTCTGCAAGCTTGCCTGACTGATTGACAACCTAATGTGCTGGATTCAGGTAATCAGAGAGTTTGACAACAGACGCATGGCTGATATAATCCACAGAAACAACGGTGGCATGCTAGGTCGTCTCACGATTGAAGTTCACGTAAACTCAGATCGGACTGACTGAAAAGCAGCTATTGACTAATTGAATCTATAAGCTTTTCATCGAAATTCATACTGCAAGTTTCAGGATACTTGTTCCAACAAGATAACAAATTTTTCGAATAATTCTTGTACTGGACATGTCTAATTTTGAATAAAATATTAGGCAATTATTGACCGACTTGTAAAATCTTAATATTTTCGTGGGATTCGTGGAGTCAAAGGAGTTCCCTCATAATTTCTTGAGAATCCTTCATGTTTGTTAGCTCTAGCACAAGCTCCGCATCCTTCGCCCAAACCTAAATGAAGGCACGGTGGCTAGCAGTAGTCGAATTTTGTCTTTTCGGAACTTCAGTGGAGTTGCCCGACACCAAAAAAGGCAGAGGACAGTGACAGAGTTTGAGTGTACTGCTGTGGTTTTTCTCATCGTTTGCTTTCGTTTCGTTGCATCGTAGCGTCGCGCACCGTACAAGAGTTGAACCCTTAGGCGTACCAGCCGAGTGACGCAAGGTAAAATAAGGAGTGACACCCAAGATAAAGTCGGGTGGCAGTCAAGACGTACGCCGCGACCGGGCCGCACGCGTATGCTTCTCAAGTTCAGCTTGTTTCTTCAAATTCGACGCACTAAATCACATCGACGGCCACCTTCTCACAATTTGCGGGTTTCGATAACATTCATCTGTCCCACTCAAGCTTAGAAAAGTTGTCCATATCCCCGCAGAACTGCACCTACCCTCGAAGGCTGCAGCCGCTACGCGCACATGAATCGACCAATCACAGACCAGCAGCGTACCTCTTGTCACGCAGCCGATAAAGTGTAAGAAGCAACTTTCCTTTCTGCCAAAACGCAGGAGGCTGTGGATCGAAAAACTTAGACACCTCATTTTCGAGTCCCTGTTGACTGTCAGGCCTCATTTTCCATAGATGGTTGCTCATGGTCAGGGAAAGGTCACAGACCGACAGGGCCAGGTCTGGCCAATACGACAGGGGTGACAGAAATCTTGAACCAAGATTGTGGGGTATGGGTGATGATTAGGCAAAATGGGGCGGTGTCTTCCCGCCCTTTGCCGTCAACTTATCCCCACTCATATTCAAATTGGCATAGGCAAGTAGGTGAAATCGCGCGCGAATTGGTGCGAGTCGATCGTGAAGAGCGGGGCCAGGGTTCGAATAAACCAATCGCAGACGCATTGCCCACCTACTTTTGCCTCATCATGTCCCACACCCGAGATTGTGAGTCTTCTCACGACCTGCGTTTGCAAAGTGCGTGTGAGCATCCTCTCGCAGGAAACGAACATTTGCTCAATTTCTGTGTTTTTCGTGGATGGCACCTGCCAACTTTTAGGATGGGTAGCGCAGAGCTCCATCGTCATTATGGTGCCACTACCTAGGAAATCTTAGTAAAGCATTCTTTGTGGCTCCACCAACAACATGTAAAAACTCTCTTTTTGAGCGGGTCTGCTTTTGAATGTTTTTATTGTGATTCCGGGCACGAAATTCACTGGCGCTGCTGTGCATTGTTCGCGTATAGGACCAAGCATCCACCCCAACTTAGAATATCCTTTAGAAACTCCTTCCCATGTGGACGAGTAAACAGCGACTCCTCGGTGCTCACCCGGCATGACTTATCAGACTCGCACAACACACGAGGTATTCATGACCGGAAAACTTTGCTACAACCGAGAAAGCGAGGATGCTTGATGACGGTCGCATAGCCGCAATGAAGTGTTTTCGCCAACTTGCAGTTGTCGGCATCTGACCTCGTCCTCAGATTGTCCAGCAAATCGTCGTTATTAACGGTCGACGCACGTCCAAACTGTGAGTGATTTCCGAGCATCATTTCGTCAGACTCGATGCCCTGCTACCATCGAAGGGCTGTCGATTGATAAGTAACGCTCCCTTCAAACGCAGCACACATTTTGACTTCGGCGCTTCTTACAGGATGTCCTTGCAGGAAACGATAATAGACAAAGGAGCGATGTGAGACTAGACTGACCGAAGGCATTATTACTTGGATACTGACAGAGCTTCCCTCGTATGTTTCAGCTGGAACCTTCAAGAACATACCAGCTTATACCGACAGAAGATCCCACCCGTCAGACTGATCTTGCGTTCTAGAAATGGAAATCAAAAGTGTTGCAGAAGCTCCTCATCAACCCAATAATTTGTTGGATTTCACTATTGTATGTTATATTTATTTGTTGTAGGACTTTGACTGTCATGTTTTTGAGGCGATCTACAGGGTGCGGAAGGAGCATTGGTAATTTCTTGTACGTTTTTCGTAGGCGGTAGAATATTTTTTGTGTCCTTCCATGGCTAAATTCTCATTTCGGAAACAATCCATATGTGTTCGAGAAAGATTCATCACCAGCCCATGAGGGTCGCCTAACCCAACAGTGATTCCACCACATCTTTTCAATTTCATTTATTCTCGGCACTGGCCACCAAATAGTCCTTCACATACATTTTGTTTGATTCTTCAGCATGGGGAGTGTTGCAAGCAAGAGCTTGGGTTTAAACGTCAATTGTTACCTAGTTGTTACCCCTACTCAACAAAAACATTGTAATAATTGTATCTATGGCGTTGTACTAAAGATTGGTTTTACTACCCATACTTTCTCCGCACCCTATAAAATGTTTGATCTACTATTGATCTGCTGTAATCTACTCTGGAAAACTCTGGAACCTCGCCTCTTGGGATATATAAACCCCACCATTGTCATTGAAAGTATTCATTGTATTCATACGACCCGCTCGCATTCACTCGCCTGTTCTACTGTTCTGGGTCTTCTAATAAGCTATTCAACTACGACTACCGGACAACCACAACACTATTATTTATCTATAATGAAACACCTGCCCGTAGCTGAGCACACTCTCTAGTAACGCAATAACAATAAGACTTTTATATACGGTACAGTTTGTTCTAGCTCGGACGTGGATTTTCGGAGATCTTAACAATCAAACTACATTATTCTTCTTGCTGGTGGTAATACTGTTCTCAGTCATTCACAAATGGTTGCGAAGAAGTAGAAAACAAAGATCTAGTTTGAAGTTATGTTGAGGAACTAACTACAATGTTAAACTCTCAAAACACGACTCAAAATAAGACCAGCAAAAATCTCTGCTGCACTAACCACATGCGATCGATACGTATCACTGTCGCTTGAGAGCCAACAATATAGAGGACTTTTTGTATCTAAGCACTTTAGTGGAAAACTTCCCTCATGGACCTTTCCAGAAGAGGGCGGGGTGGGGCGTTCCCCACCGGCGCCGCGATTGGTTGGTGATGGTTGCAAGCAAGCTTGGTAGATGGTCTAATTTTTTTCTGCTCACCTGTCCATCCATATCCTTTTACATAGTAAATGTTTATCAACGATAAGCGTGGCACAAATAAAATGGCTGTGATTATTAGGGCAATTATTGCAGTGGCGAAATCATCATCGATGGGTGAACACATCCCCAGAGTTGAACGTCACATTGATCACAATTGTAAAGAGGAGGCAAAGGCACACATGGAATACTCGGGGCTCAGAGTAAAGAACATATTCCAGGATTATGCGGCAATTCAAGGGTGATATGGCTGGTTTTTAGGGCAAATCACTATGGGACGTGGCTAGTGAGATGTAAGTAAGACACAAAACGGCATTTTTCGCAGGCGGAACGGCGATATTTTTCACGGCTACCGATCGGAATGGAGAATGGGCAAGTAGGACATTGGTAATTCAGTGAGGAAATCATAGAAAGAGGCAGAAAAATGAGTAGCAGAGAGAATGATAGTGAATTCTGTGAAGAAAAACGCACGATTGCGAACGCTTCTCGGTGGGGCAGATGTCGACACTGAAGAACCCTGCCTGGATCGTTTCTCCAATCGTCTCAGCAGCTCATTTTTTTCTTGGATATCTCTACATATGACGAGAAAAAGCCTGGAAAAATTATTTCAAGCCAAATAAAGCACAAATCCCAACCAATACCAAGGCTTACCTTTTAAAACATGATCTCCGGTAAATCTAAGTAGTTCGACATCTGGTTAAAAAATTGTACTGGGTTTGCTAAAGCATCTGAAACGGTGGCAGATAATTTTTTTGTTGAAACTCAAAAAAAAACTCGGCTGAAAGTACACAAAAACGATGAGAATTAATAGAAAGTTGGCGCGAGAATCCAGAAGTCGTGCCAAACCCGCCACGCGTGCGGTTGCGTCGCGTCCATGGCGACCGCATCGCCCCAGCAGCAACGCGGCCGCGCGCACCTCAACGTTTGTAAATTACAAGGCGAGGATTATGAAAAATGGTGTAATGCGCAATACCGGTCTATCACTCTTGCATCACAGAACATCGACCATCTGGTCTGCTGCTCCGCACCACCTACGCGATGCGGCAGACCAGCTGGGTGCACTGGTCGTTGGCCGTTGTCGGTCATGATGTTTTGCTTATGTTTTCACCCAAGCACTTAGGAATGAGGAGAAAAACCTCAAAAAACGGTGGAATACACTGCCTGATAATAACAAGGTACAACTGGTCTGCTGCGCCGCGTGGGCGGTGCGGCACAGCAACCAGGGGGTCGATTTTCTGTGATGCAAGAATGGTTGGCCGGCAATGCACGACTTACTGCGATGCAGAAAAAATACCAGAACGAGGAGCATAGGAAGTTTCAAATGACCGTTACTACAAACATTCTTGGTTGAGGAAATTTCCAGAATTACCTTGGTCCTAGAAAATGTAAACAGAGAGGATGACGGATAGTGAGAATTTCCTGACGATGAGTATAGATTTTGCCGACGCATAACTCATAAAGCACCCATAACAACCAAAGAAAATTATGCGCGATGAGAAACGCAGAACATAAAAATCCGCCCAGTACTGTTTGCGCAACTATTGCTAGTGGGGACCAGTTGCGAGGATGCGTCAGCTGTTCGCACGCGTATTAACACTGACAATGTGTGTTCTTGGCGAATAAAGAAAAACACGAAGGATTTCGTCTAGGTCCTGATAATGGAGAGGAAGGAACGAATTAATCAGCTAGCTACTTCTGACAATCCTGAAACCTTTGCTTAGCAAAAAATAAATCCAAAAGGTCCAGATTTGCGCCAGCTATATCAGATTTCCATCCCGAAGATCCAAGAACGTCTTAAGCTCGAAATAGCAAAGACAACCATAATGAAGATGTAAGACCAGGATTACCCAGTTCTAATTGATAATTCTGCGCCATTACTGTACTTGTGGGACTACAGCAACGCTAAACTAGGTTTATCACAGCGATGCTACAGATCCTACAAACAAATCGGCACTATTTTCACACTATGAAAGGGATAACGTCATTTGCGAAAGCCTTATGATCGCTCGCGAGTCAAATGAGATAAGACCAAGTGAAAATGAAATGACAGTTAGCCTATACCGACATTTATAGTACGTCGGACTCCGCTCCGGTCGGATAACAAATGATACGTATCGATCGTCGGATAACGAAGATCAATACGTATATTTTGTTCCGGATCGGACTCCGATGAACTATAAATGTAGCTTATGGAGAAGGTTCCATCACCGCAGATCCAGCAGAATCATTCCTTTTTGGAAAGGTTAACCCTATTCCATGGCCTGACACGGGGAGCTGTTAGGTTGTCAAAAAAAATTTCGCGTTTTTTTTCTCATATTTTGAGGTGTAATGAGAAACCAGAGGCTTTTGGATGGTGTCAGGAAATATGAATGGGAGATGGCTGAGGTAACTCGTCCACTGAATGAAAAGTCCGACCTCTGCAGTTAGGCCCCGCCCATTCGTTTTTTTTTTGGGGGGGGGGGATTTGAAGGCATTCTGAGCCAAGGTCAAGAGTCTTTTCACAGGTAGCGTTTTCTCCGTACAGGACCCGAAAATTCTGAGATATAGTCACACGCTTTTGATGATAACGAATGAAAAAATAACTAAACTATCGAAAATTACTAATTTTACCGGATGGTATTCCTATTACCAATGCCTTAAACCCAGATGAAATTAGGTTTTCCTAGAAAATGAAAAGAACGTTCTCATAAAGGAATAAAGGTACTCTTGAGTGACTAAAAGCACTCGGTCAATTACCACAGAATGGAAGTAATATTAATGAAAAAACGGGGAGCTTTCAACCTGACGACACAGTAAACCTGATGTAGAAGGTAAGTCGATCATAATTCAAACCTTGCTAATCCGCGAATAAACTAAAGATGTTAAGGACCAATAGAAACAAGCCTAAAAATCCTTAGCCATCCAGTTAAATCTCAGCATCCACGTTGAATTTAATGTGACATTCCTGCATACTTACATTCGTTTTTCAGAACAAAGAACAAACAATGAAAACCGTCACTGTGGCAGCAGCGGCCGCGTCGGGTCAGAGCATTTATAGCAATTCCGGCATGTTTATGCGGCAATTATGGCACTTATCCGAGCAAAACACAATGGGTGTTGACTATGTCATCAAAAGTTTCAGGTACTCTTCTGCAAAGTGGAAAAGCGACTGGTTCACGGCTTCATTCTGAGTTAACAATAGCAGAAGATGCAGGATTCACATGAATTTGAAAAACACATGGATTTGGAATGAAACACATGGATTTTTTTCTGCATAAATTTTTCATATCAAATTCTTGTCAGCAATACTGTGTTCATGTCTATTCTTTCTGTTTTCGCTTTGTAGCGATGTTTTTTTTTTTCCTAACTTAAACCCACATTTCATCTCAGCATCGTTTTTCGAGATTTTCACATGAAAAGAATCTCCAAAAGCTCCTGATCACAATGATACAAGTAATTCTATGCAAAACTGCCAAAATCCCGTTTTCGAGCTTCACAGTTTGAGGAGCTCGTGGGCGGAGCCAAGGCGGGACTACAATGTTTCCACACTATGTACTCCTTTGCTGGTCACAAACAGAGCTCTCCTCCTAACGCTTTAAAGAGGGACAATGAGGAAATCTCATAAGAAGTACGAATCATCTCAGAAGGCGCGCTTCCAGGAATGCCCTGCGTGGAAATCTCGTCCTCTTCCCCTGGCCCCGCCCCGCGGCTCCGCCCACAGATCCCACGCGAAATGGGGCTCGAAAAAGGGTTCTGCGACAGCTCTGCACAGAATATTGTGTATCGTAGTAACCAGCAGCTCCTGTAGATCCTTTCCTTGTGAAAACTTTTGAAAGAATTTCTGGATTTTATTATTATGTTTTCGCACGTGATGCAATGTAGGAACTTCGAAACAAAAGAGCAAACGGAATGTGGTACGGCTACTGCCTACCGCAACCAAATCTCCAGAATCCGTATTCATGAATGTTTCTAGAAGGGTTATAACTTGTCCGCCCAAAACACACAGGGTGGACGAGTTTCCCGAGCAAAATGAGATTTGTTTTCACTAATTTCACCTTTACAATACTTGTGATCGCTGACAAAGAAGAGATGCTCCGATAAAATATACCCATTTTTGTCCGGAAAACTCGTTCATCTTTTAGTGGTGGGTAGGCCACAAATATCCTAGGAATATTCATGAATACGGGCACAAAACTCCAGGTAATTCAGAGCCATAGCGCGATGAACAAACCAAATCAAGGCAGAGATGAAGGTGAAAAGAAAGCGTTTGTGGCCAGCGGCGAAGACAACCCGGGGGGGGGGAGCACAGGTGAGAACTGGTGCAGCGTTGAATGCGCCCGCTCTCGGAGGTCAGTGCAGTGCTTTACGTGAGGTGAAGAGCCGCGTGTATTTGTTCAACTCGATCGTCGTCTCTCCGACGAGCAGGAGGTCTTTCCGCTACCGCTCGCCCGATCGCGCTCTCCTCACACACTATCAGCCGCCGCTGGCGCCCCCGTATAGCGAAAGCACCCATTTCCTTCCGTTACGTCTCGACTGGGCGGGTAATGCTAGCTGAGGAGCTGACGTCAGCTGGGTCGTGCTCAAAATGTGGACTTTGCTAATATAAGAGTGAGACGGGTAGGAATATAAGCAGCTGCGAAGTCGGATGACGTCATAGGAAATTTGAAAACTACTGTAGAGGGAATCATTAACGTTGCCAAGAAAATAATGTACGACTTCCCAGAACTAGAATAGCTGTACTTCATAGCCTCAAATACCCACTCCTTTCCCATGTTGTGGCCAAATTTTCACCACTTTTGTTAGAAAAACTCGACCACCCAGGGTGGAAGGGTATGTTGGCGCCATACCTGGAACGTTCACTAACGTTCGCTAATCCCACAGCTGAAAAAGCTAAAAAGAACATCCTTTTTGGAGATGAAACCTCCTGAATATATTCGATTTCAAAGAAAAATCAGAAATAAAAAGGTCTTCCCACGTAAAGAATGAAGCTATAGCTCACGAAAATAATTTCAGCATTGGACATGAGTCATACCATTGCAATGTAATGGTTTCTATTCATGTACTTCTCCGTCGTTCAAGTTTTGAATTTTGAGTCTTGAATTAAGTTCTTCAAACTTTGATCTTCTTGAATTTCCACTTCGTGACTGGGAATTTCCTCAATCAACAGTAAGCAGTGTTCACTACAAGCCTTGCAATAACGTAGGTAGGTTTTTATCATGAAAACACTTCTGTATAGAAAAGGATGTTCAAATAATTCTGAATTTCCACTAATCGTATATTCGATTTATTCGAGTAATAGTGCCGAAGTCATCAACTGTCCGAATATTCAAGCATTCCAGAGAAAAATTCGGAAAAAAAATTATGTTCCTAATTCAGTGCTGCACACTTAGGGCGATCTCTATGGGAGAATGAAAGCCGGTGTGGAAAAGTCCCCAAATAACGGGTGTTACCAGTACACATCATGCTATTGGTTCATTCAAACCCCCTTCTTATTCTTGAATATCAACCCGTCCAATAGGTTTGTTCACATAGATGTAGGTTAAGTTTGTGGACGAGTTGTCACACAATAGTGTGAAGCTCTTTCAAATGAGCCAATCGCATAGCAATGGCAACGCCCCTTTCCTAACAATGGACTCCAACCAAAACCTTTTAGAACACAGCAGATTTGTATGGAATTTTTGAAAATATTTGCATTTTTTGAGAAACACCATGTAATGCTTCTGTAGGCAACACTTACTAAACAGTCTGGTATGAGTAGGAAGCAGGAAAGCTCCGCCCATTCTTTTTAACCTATTTTGGTGTTTTTCCAGCCAGATCTCTCCGGACCGCTGCCACTTTCTCACAAAAAGCAAACAATTATTCGCCTGCAATTGTGGGCCTTATGAAGATTTCTGGGAAAGTTCCAGAAATCCCACTAAGCCGTGCTGGACGAGTCTCTCAGAGAAAACTTTAAATTTTCGCTGGTCTTAGCCGATAACTCAGATGAGTCAGCAAGAAAAATGCACGGAATCACCATGCAAAATCACCCATTTACTCAGTTAAGATGATATGGAGATAAAATCCTCATCGCCGGTCTTCCTATTACTGGAACCATAAATGGGAGCGGGAAGGGGTGTGGGCTGTTTCCAATTCTGCTTACAGCGAATTAACTTGAGGGAAACTTGAGCAAGTGGGCAACAAAGTTCCGAGAACCCGGATGCATCATTAGAAGGATGGGTAATCCCACAACCATGGGTACGACTAGGAGACATATTGGTGGGTACGAGGTAATAGGTAGACCTGGTCCTGGGTGTGTCATCTGGATTACCTTGAGTAAACGTGTTGAAACTGTGTTAACGGTGGGTGAATTTACAAGGTGTTAACACCGCTACCCTGGGTAATCTCAATGATGCATGCATCTACTGGATACATCAACATTTTGATTATAGGCGATCCTATTATGAGTCCGGTAACTTTGCACTCACGGATATGATCACCAAGGATAGCAGCTGGATATACGCAACATCATACATGAGTAAAAATGTTGATAGATCCCAAGTAAGGGGTAAATTTGGGCACTTTACCACGTTTACCATGGGTAATCTTAGTGCTGCATCCAGGCCCTGGATGAGTAGCGCTGCCAAGAGACGGAAAGACTGTACTCTTTGCAGGTGCAGGGCCACGACATGGATGTATCAGCAAGACTACCCAGGGCAAACGTCAACGCATTCGAATTTATCCTTAGCCTGGCACCCATCGAGATGCTCACCCATACGTGACGTCTACCTAGCTGCCACCCAAGGGAAGACATACTCACGGGTGTGAGATTACCCGTCGTTCCAATGACGCATCCGAGCCCAGCAGTCACGAGTCACATTGCACATTTCCATGAAGTGTCCACGGTCATGACACGGAACGAAATGGACGTCGAACAGCTAGGCAAACACAAGGCCAGACACAGTGAAAAACGGAGCGCGGCGCTGACTTCTACGGGCGCTTCACGACGAACGAGAAAACGCGACAAGAAGCCGCATAGTCAGCTGTGAAGCACAATGAGATACAATTGAACTGGTATAAGCAGCTGAACGGCCACGTGTCAGAACTAAGAAATCGATGCGAATGTTTCCGATCGCCGGCTGTGTCGTCACGTCGCGTTCGAATCGACGTGACGGCGCTTAGCCACTTAGCTCTCGTATGTGGAATAAGCGCTGCGGCGAATAGTTATTCTGTGGGAATAAGAGGAGCATGCCAATCATAAGATCCCACTCGGGAACCCCACAAATGGATTCTGCGCTGGTCTTGGATGTTGTCACCTGTTTGCTAGATGATATTTGTGCCATATTTGCAGTATATTTGCACGATATATGCATGAACTGTACTGACAATTGAAGTTTGCACGGTTAACAGGTTAACCCACGTTTCACCAAAAACATGCTGCAGCATGTTAGACTTCCAGTGGAACCTGCGTAATACTACGGTGGTTTTGCATGTGATTTGTATCGTTTATGAATGATGAATGCAGCATTCAAGCCCATGCAGAAATTATGTAGATCTGATGCGGAATCACGTTACTGATGTTTGTAGGCGCGTGTCATACTCGTCTTTAAGTGACATGACCAAAGTGTAGCCAACTAAATAACGCTTGATGATTTTGTGGAAATGTTCGATGCCTCGGATAGTCCCTTCCACGTCTTTGAATTTCACTATAGATATGACATCAGTAAACTCGTAAATCAGCCATTAGAAGCAGTGAAACAACACAAAAGAAATTGAGTCGATCAAAAATCCTGAAAAGATTGCTCACGCCAATATTATTCCTCGGAGGCGGCACTAGCCCAAATTTTCGTTTTTAGCATCTTGATGAACGTAGAACACATGTTCAATGGTGAAATGACGCGAAAAAAGCAAGGAATTCGCAAAATTGAGGTATTTTTCGTCGTAATCCTGAATGTGCACCTATTGACGTCCGTGGATCCCGCCAAGCGGACTATATGCGCGCTTGGCTTGTGCAAGTGCGGCTATGTAAGCTGGAGCATTGTCATGGTATGAGCAGGTTTAAGCAGCCGGCTTCGTGATTGCGACAAGTTTTTCGCGGGTAAGTCATCATTCTTTGTGTTCATTTAACCCTTCTGATGGTCTGACATTCTTCTCTTCTACGGGGCTACATCTCGGACTCGAAAAATTCGACGGAGGCTGCATTTAGCATAGACCTGAAACCCCTAGAAATGACTAGAAGCTGGAGGCGTTCGCTAAGCGGAAGAGGGCACGCTATGTCGGGAAAGAAGTATCCTTTTTCTCTGAAATATTCTACTCTAACCCTAATATAACAGGGTCAGAATGCAGTTCTCTATTTTTCTAAACCTGTTCCTAAAACCAATTTCAAATAAATTGCATGAGTAAAAAAAATCCATCTGATAAATTTTATGAGCAAAAAGTGTTGCATGACTAACATTATCTGCATAATCTTCCCCCAAACTCCTTTCGCTTTTTCCATTACTCTTCTCCCTCGTTCTCAACCCCTCAAAACCAGTTTCCCAAGACCGTCGCTGTTGAAAAAATGAGGGATTTTCTCGGTACAGACTGAGAAAAACCTCACAAGCAGTTATTCTTCACTGAATTGGCCTCTGCACCAACACAATTCATTCAAACAGACCAATCCTATACACCTACACACCTTTACGCCGAGCCGAGAGCAATGAGTTTGGTCGGCCCAGGGCCGAGCTCGACTGGTCAGTTGGATGAGTTGACCAATCACAGGGCTCGGCCACATCGCCTTCTGCGGTACAACGCTCCACACCTGTTAACCCGGTACAAAGTTAGGCCCCTCAAGCGTAATCGTGTCAACTGAACCTCTTGCCACTGCGCTACGAGAAAGGTTATGATAAGATGATCAAAAAGGACAGTATGGAGGACACAACATCAGTAAAAAAATAAGATGCCTTGCACCAAAAAAGCGAATAAAAAGGACCTATACTATCTACTACCATACTTCAATTTTAGGCAGTACCATCAGATGACACAATTTTTCCTCGTCCAATTGAAATACGGTTGGCAAAATCGATCATTTATTTCTTGCGTCCCAAGATTCAAACATAGGCACTCACTAACGGCAACAGTTTATTAAACGACTTGAGAACAAAAAGTAATAATAAAAACGAAAACAATACGCCGAAGCCCTACATCGCAACCGGTCTCAAAATGGAGAACACTAGTGGGAATTCAACGACAACACAAGAAAAAAAACCATGAAAGCAGAGTAATTTGCCATTGATCATCGCCAATGATACGCAAAACATGGTACAATGCACACACAACAAATGAGAATTCGCAACAGTTGAGAACCAAAGCAAATCCCGAACAGTCTGACCGATGAAAAGGCGCGATAACATCGACAAAACCAGCAAACAGGGAAAAATACTGGATGTGATGCTAAATAAATAGTAGTTGGACACCTAGAATTTGTTTGCAGTCACATATGATGTGAGTCCTTCTGCTCAGTCCTGCCTTCTGACACGTCTCTTCGTGATAGTTGGAGATTTCTTCGCAGCATCATTGCTGTCAGCATCCACAATCTCCGGCTCGCTCACGCTACCCTCGTCATCCTGGATGCATCCATAAAATAAGCTATTCGAATTAAATCGCTAAAGATATTCACCTCAATGTCCTTCATGGACTGATGCACCTTAGGAGCTTGGGCAGGACTTCCTTTCGGACTAGGCTTCGCTGCTTCAGCAGCCTCAAAAAACTGAATAAGCCTTACAGCAACGAGAACTACAAAAATAGTGTTTGGTGACTGACCTCTTCAGCTTCTTCAGCCTCCTTCTCATCTTCTTCGTCATCGACAAGATTTGGCACCTAAATGAACGCAGATTATAAGAAGGTGTCCTCAGCAGAAGCAAAACTAACCTCATCATCAGCCTCAGGAGCGTCTGTCTTCTTCCTCTGAGCAGACATGTCGGCGTTCGACTTGCGTCCAAAGCAGCACACACCAATCAGTATTATGGGGATAAGTACACACAGCACATATACAACCCACAGCCAAGGACGCTCCTGTAATTTAAGCAAAGAATTTACTTAGCACTACAAGCAGATGAAGAGGGTAGAGGATGAAAAAGGGGAGAGGTGGATTTTCAAAACCACTTTATGAAACTTTACGAGAAAAATCCGTGTTGAAAAGGTAGGATTCCAGAGTATAGAGTTCATGCTTCTTGATTACTTTCTCCTTACAGTGAATTCAACCCTGACAGCAATCCTCGCAACGGCAGCAGCGGCTCATCACTCGGGAACCCATTCGGATATGCGTTAACCATTATAGGATTGACGTTAGGGTGAACACGTATCAACGTGGGTTAACTAGTGAAGTGGCGCTGCGACCAATGCGAGGAGTACAATCAGGACTGAGGCTCCCCGTAGAAGTAACCTAGCTTCCTCAGCAACTAGCATTACTAGTGTATGTGAAAGAAGATAAAAGACAATTTAAAAGAAGTTAAAGAGATGGAAATGTTTTACAGCAGAAAATAAGTAAGGAACATACATTGGCCGCATCTATGATACCCTGCAGAATTCCAGCTCCCTTGCCTTGGCTCGTTGCCAACCTCTGATCTTCAGCTCGGCGAATCGTGTAGGTCTGCTTTGCCGCCTCAGCAGCTAATCCTTCTGACTCACATACGAGAATGTTATCTACAAAATAATGCTTGACCTGGAACCATATACTCCAACAAGAAATGGATGTCATACCAAAGATGATGTTTTGGCTCATAGTCCACAACTCGATTCCGATAACTGTAATCGGCGCCAGGCCTTCGAATGGTTTAGGCTCAAAGTAATTCGGGTTTTCAATCTGACGGGGAGCCCAGACACCTTTGAATGCGGGATTCGGGATACGTGGGCGCACCCATTTGCCCTGAAAAGGATATTTTGGAAAGGAAAGTGAAAAAAAAAACAGCTAATAACTCAGTTTACTGTACCTTATACAGCGGATTAGGAATCAGTGGCTTCTTCCATGGACCACATCCACTCACACCTTTGCAAGCAGGATTATCAATCATTGGCGGCTCCCAGTCGCCGTCCATGTCGTTGTCCCAGTCATTTGGTTTCGATGCCTCTGGATCGGGTATGAGCTCTGGCTGGAAAAACCAATTATCCTGAGGGAACATCAAACACAAAGAATCTTGAGGCGTCAGTTAGAATGCATGAAGTTACGGAAAATTTGCAATAGAGGCACGAAAATTAGCGTACAAAAGTGAAAAATGAGAAATCCCAGAAGGATTTCAAAACTCAAAAGGATTTCGAATCCCAAAAAAGAAGTTGAAAAATCCCAGCGCCTCGCTTAGTTTTTAAGGTATCAAGACCGCCTCTCCACGCATTTCTATAGATGACCCAGGAATTGACTCCCATTCCAATCTAAAGGGATAGGAAGGCAAGCCCAATAAACAAGCTCAAGCGAAAAATAATAGCAAAAACACAACAAGGAAGGAAATCGGGGAGATTTACTACCTCAAAAAACCTTCAGATATAAAAAGTTAGCACAACGAAAAATTAATGGAGAGTTAAAAGCACATATCAAAATCAATGCTTCTATACCATCAATTTTTGAAAACCCACCTCATCCTCCAGCCAATCAGACGGCTTCACTGCATTTTCGTCGACAACCTCACGAGGTTGACTTTCATCCCAATCGTCTGGCTTAACTGCCGATTCATCTTCGATTTCAGGCCTAAAATCATAAGTTCCCTTCAAATGTTGCTTTTCAGCGGAATAATTCGGCGAAAATCGTTCTATTTGGCAGTATACCTGTCATCCCAATCGGCTGGCTTCTTATCGTTAGGGTCGGCAATTTCTTTTGGTGGTTGAAGTGATGGCACAAGATCCTGATAAATAAAATTAATAAAATCATAGGTCATAAATTAGCCATAAAAGACTTCATGGATAACAAAGTTCCACCTACATTGAGCACATTTCCAGACATAATTTGCTTCTGATCCACTGAAACTGTAAATGCTCCGTCAGGATTGAAAACTAAAGTATACAGATGTGTTTGATGGTCATCCCAATAAGTGGTTCCGAGGTTCGACGGCTGTTTAGCATGATATTCCTGAACAGATGAGAATGTTACTGAATTCAGTTCTCAATTTCAAATCGTGTATGAAAAAAGCGTCCTCACATCAGTTGACCCGTTCTTTGGATTTGTGTAGCGGAAGATAAGATGGACTTTGCCATTAGCTCCACACTTGTCCGGACCGAACATTATGGTGTACGGCGTCTTATCCTGAAGAAAACTGAGAATAGATTTCAAACAGGAGCCGGTCCACCGGACTACGTCGCTCAAAAAAGCATAACAACAAGGGCCGCATGCATAACTATGATTACCCGAGGTAAACCTGTTGATAACTCCCGATTTTACCTATCATTAATAGTGCCGTGAACACATGTAGACTGTGGCCGTATAACTCATGGAGATTACCCAGGGTGGACATCTCAAAACCCCACGAATTTAGTCATCCTTAGCACGCATGACAACATGTTTACCCCAGATAATCTGAATGATGCGTCCGGCCCCAAGGTTACCACAATCATTCATCCAAAGCCAGCAGCATTTTAGGTAATCTTTTACCACTCCGAGTATTATTCTAAGATAGAGCAGAGCAATGGATTACGAAGTGATGGTGGTCGTGAAAAGTGAGGGTCGTCATGGAGGAGCAGGAATTAGTATGCAGAAGAAGGGGTTGTTTGCGTTTTTGCAATTTGGGACGGGTAATAAGTGGCCAGGAGTAAAAAGTCATATGAAAGAAGATTTTTACCTCCAACACGCCTGAACGTATTACCAATACTAGAAACAAGAGGAAAATGAAAGGTAACTGCAATCAAACCTGCACAGATGCCAGATTCTTTTCAGCGCCTGCACTAAGCAACTTCAGGTAGCCTCCACCACACTCTTGACCTTCTTCATAACGGACTTCATACCTAAATTCCATGAAAATCAGAATTACATGAAGAATGCATAGTGCAGGAAAACTTCAGAATTACGAAGAAAATACCCAGCAATAGGACACTTACTGTACAACTAGAGGTTTGTCTTTAAACGAGAAGGGTTTGTCTAATTTGGCGGCAATGGCATGATGACGAGCTTTCGTCCGAACAATCAGTCCATAATCGCCCTCAATGGACACCTCAGTAGATGTCCCGATTTCCCATTTTCCTTAAAAGTAACCATTCACGGACCAGAAAGGAAAAATGCACGGCTGTAAACTGAGTCCAAACCATTATATTTTGCTATCTCCGAATCTACTCCATCCTTCTTAGCAGTACTGAGTATCCATCTTTTGCCAATTGCATCTGTTGTTGGGAAGTAGTCAAAGAACAACGGCTTGGATGAGAGTTTTGGCTCGGTGAACTGCGATGGGACGAAGACGGTCTGAACAGAACAAATAAGGATCAAAACGGCTGCTCGGCTATATAAAGTAACCATCGTACATTAAGTAGGTCTGAAACTTTTTGTCGAGTTGCGGACACTTCCGTGCTTTACTCGTCTTCATCAAAGATAAAGCAAACATTTGTTCTGGCTCATCATTACATGGCAGTAAATCAAGTAAGTTAACCGCAAGTATGCTCTCAGCCGAGCTGGTATCCTCCAAAAGGTCACCGTCACAAGTTAATGAATTGTTGAACATTGTACTAAGACAGTGTCCAAATCTGCCACTTCCTTGGTAAAAAAAATGACTTCGCGTGAACGTACAAGGACGATGTGAGTTAGATCAGATTCACGAGTTGAATCGGATTCTAAATGACAGTTCAGAAGCGTTCAGGATCCGATTTCTCCTGGCCTTTAAGTTCCTCTCACTTCTCTGGGTCCAATAGCGACGTGCCGGCGTACTTATACATAGGGAACTCCGAACGGTCTGTGCGAGGGGCGTAACCGTGGCGCGGCGTGGCACCTGAGTTGTCTGCTGCAGGCAGGAGCAGAGAAACCAGAGCCACACGCAGAGACTCCGTGTCTCTGCCTAAGAAAGCCGCGCCGCAGTCCCGCCCCTTGCACACTGCCGCTTGGAGTTCCCTATATGTGAATCTTTTTCGCATTCTTGAATACAATGTTGAAAGAGTTCTTATTGCCAAATACCTCAACATTTTGTCACAGAATTTCGTCTACTGGAGCACTCGCACAAGAACAGCTGTGTGAAATAAAGGTTTAGGATCGACAATCGCAATGTTACCGCCGCTGTGAACTATGACTTCGGTCTATGATCTTCACAAAACTAACGTTGATTCGCTTGTAAATGGCTGTTCTCCTTTCAAAATGGAGTTCGCCGCAGCAAAACTTTCCACATGCTCGTCCTCGAAATCACGTTAAAGGAACATGTTCATAGTCCGCGTCAAGAGACTTGATGAGTTTGCATACTAAGGATGATGTTCAGATGCCAGAAACACGAACATGCATGGTCTGTACTCATCGGACTACTCGTCATCGTAGAGTTGCGTGCATGTGCCGAACGCAAGCACATGTGGATGCATAGCCGATAATCGTACAGCTACTAGCTCAGCGAACATTTAAAAAAATGTCGAACGAAGAATCTCTCCAATGATCTCTCTAATTATCATGTTGCCAAAGTGACCTCGCACAACTCCATTAAGAGTAATTGGCAAAGACAGTTGTACTGATAACGTTCAATCGATTACAACACTTGCTGAACAAGGAAATACTCCTTTCATTCACTTCTTATAAAACACAGGGTAACAAATTAGTAACAAAAGAAAAGAAATACTTTAAAAAGCACCTACAAAATGCAAAATTCTCGCTCACCTTTTGGCCAGAATCATCGTCGGCTGCACCAGCCACGACCAGTAATGCGATGCACAAGCTGTGCACAGTTGCCCGCATCTGTGCTGAAATCATCGACTTAATTGTCAATACGGGCAAAATTGGCCTCAATTCACGGTGAATGCAAAGAGAATGATACAGAAATCGTGCAATACCACGTGCAGGAACAATAAAAACACAACATACACTGAAAATTCTTATCTAACAACAATATCTCAGAAAGATGTCGAGCAAGAAGTTACGATTACATGAAATGAAAGGCCGCGCAAGGATTACTGGTTTCCACGTCAACGATCATCGCTAACCTGATCAATCACGAGTTAACACGTGGATTCGAGTGCAGCGACTCGTTCGACGTGTCAACTCACTCCAAACGTGTGGAAACGGGACAAGTGCGAGGTTGACGCGTACGCAAGCCGCCGACCGCACACAATTTGCATGTGCAGCCCGATGACAACGGCACTGACAGCACCGACTATGCAGTTCCAGGTCAAGTGCTGCGGAAAAACCGAACTTTCTGTAAGGGCCGATTCATAACTGCGTCCCGTTTGTCGGTTCGAGAGCCGAAAGAAACTCTCCACAGACCATTCTTTATGGAAAATGGCGTGCAACAACACTGCATGTACACTATGTACTTGAGACCGAATAAAAACCGAACAATTTTGTTACCTTAGTTAACAATTTAGTAAACAATTTAGAAGCTAACATGTTTAAACCTAGGCTGCTGGTTCTAGCTGGAAAGTAGTTGCCTACCTCACTTTTTAAAATAATTTTTGTGGAATAGGAATCGCAGGAAGCTGCTGTCAAGAGTCTACAAAAATATCTAACAGACGGTCTCCGAGCCTCCAATTCTGGCCCCTGTTGGGTGGGCCATCCATAGGAACGCTCAAAATTTGCCACAATTCCGTGTGCTGGTCACCGAGCAAGCCATCAAAGGAGTCATAAGTGGAAAATTTCTCGGTGATGGTCACAGAACCTTTTTCTAATCCTCATCGAAATAAGGGCTCACAAAATGGGGTCAGAAACTTGTTCATTTTGACTTTCGAATGTGTGAAACGTGGGAATTCTTCCGATTAACAAAACAGTTGCAAGCGATTTCCTGCTCACAGTTAACTTCAAAGAATTCCTAATGTACAACAAGATGTAATCGTTGAAACCCTCGTTTTCTGTTGTTACGTTGTGCATAGGTCTGAAACCTGAGTGGGAATTCAGAGCTGTTGTGGTGTTCTAGATAAATGCACAGAATACTGAAGCCACTAGTGAATAGATGACACTTCTCAAGAAGAAAATTGACAATTTGGGAGGTGAACGTGAAAAATTTCCTACCAAACGACGCAAGTGGATCCCTCCTAAAAACTTCCACCAAGAAACTGCACATACTCAATTACGTACCAAGCTGTAAATAGTGAATAATTGCTGTGATGTACTAAGCCATCTGACGTGGAAATCACCTGTGAATAATTTTAAGATGACGCAATATGTCTCTTAAGTGTAAATTCTCTAATAATTCTACTTTCCAGGAGCAGATAACAGTTCAGTGATGAGCAAGCCTTTCCAAGCAATGAAAGCTGAGAAGAAATTATAGTCCTTACACGCAATCGGCGGAAAATCTTCGAGCGCGCGGCCCTCTTCTGGGGCCATCCGGTCGATATCGGTCAGCCACAGGCCTCAAACCTTCAAACAAACTTTAACTAAAGAAAAAAATTAAAGAAAGACACTCATATGGGCCAAAAACCTGACGAACGAAGGGGATCACTGCCGCAAGAGGGCCGCGCCGCACACGCGCCGCATGCTGGGCGCGCTCGAAAATTTTCCGCCGATTGCGCGTAAGGACTTTAGGTAATTTAGCAAAAGCGCTGAAAACTACTAAGTTTGGAAAAAAATAAGCCAAAAAAGAGAAGAGAAAGAGCAAAAGAATCAACAAGTTGATCTTCAGAGCCAGCCACCAGAGCCAGCCACCACAGCCAAAACGATGTAATATCAATTCTGGCCAAAATATGGAGAAATAAAATATCGGAAGACTAATGTGGAAAGCCAAACAGAGGAGAGATAGAGGCATCTTTGTGCTTCAAATTAGCACCTTCGTACTGCAAATATGTGTTGTCAGCACCTTCTTATACCAACTTGACAAAGCGATTTTTTAGATTCGTCATTACAGAAAGAAAACTACTCCTCTGAATCACTCGCTAAAAAAAAAGAAAAAGAAAAAACAATGCTAGATTTTCAATTAAAATTAGCTATTAGATATTCCTACCATCTACATAAGGAAAAGCACTGTTTCTACACTTCCAGGAGTTCAAAACAAATTTTTCCTCAAAGAAAAGGAATAGTATGGCTATGTAGTACATGAGACGCCAGAAAAATAAGGAAGTAGTTAAATATTCGATAAGGAGTGCACAAGCAGCTGGTAATTTCGTAATGTCGGCACTCCTATGAGCACAAAACACAAACGCAGCAATGACACGTCATTGTAGGCGCACTTCGTTACGAATGAGTTCGGGTGCAGTTGCTGGCTGAGTCGCAGCGCTGTGCTTTATTGGGCAACGGATTGGACAAGGCGCACGGAAACGGATCCGTTAAATCGCTGGGCCTCATTAAGAGGTTGGAACCCGAGCAGCCGCGTTGTCGAGTGGTTAGCAATAATGCTGCGAGTGCGCAGAGCACAATTACATGCAAAACTCTTGAGGAACTGCTCGAGCACGACGACAATGATTGCTCTCCCTTAAATTTCTCGAAAATGTAGCCCGTTTCATCTGGGAAGGTAGTTGGAGATACAACAGACTGAAAAAGAACGCGAGGAAACGAGAGAACTAGGAGAAGCAGGGGAAAACGCGGATAATTGGCACAAATAACCACCTACCACCGCTTTCGAGACAAGACAGACAATACCAGTACAGAAACATATCCTGGGTATTCAAAAACTACCTCTGGACTACCTCTTGATTTTCGTCTTATGTCCATAATCATGCTCCAACGGATACCTCAGTTGCGAAGATGAGAGGAGTAAATATCAAAATTTCGCAAAGCTGTTGTGCAGTACAAGATCTAAGGAGTCAAAGTAGCAGAATATTACCAGAAAGGACAAAACCGTGACCGCGAGAGTGTCTGATTTGCACCAAATATCTGCAGTGTCCATCGTGCAACACAGAACGACGCTAGTTCAGTGCAAAAATAGACACAACGTCACAAAGGTCACGTAGTGCAAATAGTGACAGTTTGAATCTTACACACATTTTCTAAGCAGTAATTCGTTCTTGATATCTTGTAGGCATAGTGTTCCACGTCACATTCGCATCAGTACACCGTTCCATTCGAAATATCTCAGCTCTATCTCATAATTACGCAGTTATTGCGAATTGTCTTGTAGCTAAATGTCTTGTAGCTAAAACCATAGCTGTTTGTTTGATTAATTAATTAATTAATTAACTTGATACACCGCAAAGGTGTACACATCAAAGAACAAAAATGAAACGCTTAAAAAGAAAGCAAAGGAGGATCTTCACTGGGTCTTCTGTCACAGTAAAGTTATTATTTCAAGAGGAGTTCAGGAAAAGTAGACATTAACGTAGCAACTTGGCATGATAACTCTCACCAGGGAAGATTGTTGATATATACTGGAGAGAATATGGATGGAGGAAAGTGTATGGTATTCGAAGAGGAGTTTAAGAAAAGTAAGCACAAACGTCCACCTTTGAAGCAGACATTATTCTAAGAAAGTCACATGAGAAGAATTAGGAGAACTGTTACTGCTGAAACCCATTCGTACAGTTATTACTGTCCGAGGAACAAAAAAAACTGGCAGCAATGGTAGACGCGTGAAGTACAGATGCAGAATTCATGACCACACTTATTTAGATATTCAGAAAGACTATACATGAACGAATCTGTTTCTTCGGACTCCTAAAGCTATGTATATGATACTTTTGAGGCAGTAATATACTGACGATGAAGAAAGGGATGACACTAAAGGTATAAAGCATGACAGCAATTTTTTCTTCTACATACCTCAATCCAAAACCTCTACCCCACTACTTGATATAGTGTTTCACAAGAGAAAATAAATGAAAACGTACTTTTTATAGAAGGAAAGTTACTTCGTAGCGAGATTTCCGAGGAAGACAGAACAAAAAACTGTGCGGTATTCAGATGAGCAGGTGAGAAAGACACGCACAAGAAAAAAAAACCTCCAAATACTAGCGCTCAAATATTGGCGCTTTTGACTCACTATTGAAATAGACTATGAACATAAAGGCAAAAGTCCTAGATTAATATAACTGCAGTAAAGCGAGGATCCAAAATATACGGATGGGAAACCTAATCAGCGAAACAACACCAGAGAAAAGTCTCGACAGCATCACCACCGCAAGTCGATGGCAAATGAAAGAAAAATTTAGAAAATTATAATAAAAAATACCGTAATGTACAAGCGGACCTCACCACTTTCAAAACATCAACGAGGAACTTTTGATGTTTATTCATTTTTTACAATCGTTTTTAAACAGTCAACAGAGAAAATACAACGTCATTCAATAAAACAAAGAAAGAAAAACAACAGAGACAACATTGACGACATTGAAAAGAGAAAAAAAAAACTAAATGAGATAATGCTCCTTCAAGAAATCCATGGACATATTTGTATAGTGAAGTCCCGGCACAAAACGAAAGAAATCAATGAAACATGTGAAACTACAATACAACAACTATTACTACAGTCAGTATTACCTTCAAAAATTAAAAAAGAAGAGAAAAATCCGTTGCACATTACAAGTAAACAGTAAACATACCTAAAGAAATTCACGACCATCACAACAAATTGGGTATCGTACGCGCTACGTCGACATTGATCACAATATGAAGTTATCAAGAAGGATGACAAAAATCTTCTGAAGCTGACTTGCAGAAAGAACATACAAGCACTGGTTTCGAAACAGACACAGAGGTATTATGCTACAAAACAAGGTGTAGACAGCAGAAAAGTCTAACTGCAAATGCATTAACAGCGCGATTCTGGGGAAGGTAAGAGAGCGAAGGAGGAAAAAAACGAAAGGAGTTACGAAAAAAAAAAACAAAAAGACGAGAACACAAAACGTGCATTAGCCACCTCGGAACAAAACCCGGTAACGCCTACGCGTGAAAATTCGAAATACTATGGCCGAATTTACCTCACACGCACCGAAACATCCAAGCATGACTCAGTGAAATCAAGAGTAAATGGAAAGGAAATAACTCGGAACATACAACACACTATCAACTACATGAGGTTCAACGATGGAACAACGAGTGTTATGGTATAGACTCCTCAGTACCCCGTGTTCGAACTAAAGACCGGTTACAAACTGAGGTAAATGGGTGTCTCAAAATGAGAACATGCGGGAATCAATGGAAGTTCTAGACGTACTGGTGGCATTTACGAGAAAATACTAGAATTTCTGCGATCTTGTCAGAGGCAGAACAAAAACTTGAAACTTTGAGTGCATTCTATCGCAGTTTAAGTCCTCACTTGAAGAAAAAAAAACGAGATTGAAAGCAAAATCTCGAAGAAGAAAAATATTTTGAAAAATGAAAGTGATGCTAATTTCGCACTGTCCACTACCACAAGTGTGATGCGCAAAAAATGATCGAGCAAAAAAAAATAATAAAGTGATTGATACTAATCACTAACCGTTAGCATTTTTCCTCATGAAATTTTCACTCTATAAGCCTTTCTGACATATTTTTGGAATGTTGTGCCTGTTAGGTTGTTGGGTGGGTCATTAATTTAAGTATACTGACGCTTGGACACATTCGTGGATGCGTGGGGCGATGCTAAGGGGTGGTGCCACTGTTTCACGATTGGTGCATTCGAACACCTGCTTCCCCTTCAATCCCCACTTTCCCGCATTTCGCACACAAGGACTCATTTAGACTGTATTTGTGCAAATTTAAACGAAACAGAGGACGGATAGACATTGAAGGACAGAACAGGTGTTTGAATGTACCAACTGTAGAACAGCGGCACCGCCCTGCTTTTAGCCACGTCACGTCACATCACACCCAGAAGCGACGGTTTTGAAAGTCTCCAAAGCAGAATTTTCCAGAAAGAATGAGAATCAAGAAGAACAAGGAGGCTGTTTTCTGGATCATATACTAACTGCGAGCAATGTTCAAGAGTGTTCGAAGTTTACGAACCGTGAGACAAACTATTTTGACGCGCATCCCTGTAAGCACAGTGGTGCAGTATACTATGCAAAGAATAATGACTTCACACCTCAACAGAGCCAAATTGCGATTCACAAGGCGCAAACATTGTCACCATAGCCATACTATGCCAATACTTTTGTATAGCCCATGGGAATAAAAAGCTCCTTGACATTTAAACTTAGTAGGGATACATGAGACCCTATACCGTGTGAAATGTTACTCCCTAACCCGGGAAACGAAGTAAACCAACTAATTCCTTAGAAAAAAAATTGACTAAGAACTATATACACATGACGAATAGATCAAAGAACATTGCCGAGGTCGGTGAAAACGAATCCGTGCATTAGCCGCACCCATGTCGAGCTCGTTAATACTAGAAAATTCCTGAAGAAATCTCGTGAGCTCTCATAGTCATGGTACATAAAAGCAAGACTTTTGTATCAGAAATGACCACAAGAAAGAATAAACTGCTCCCACAGCTGCACTACATAGGGATTCTCTCGGCGGCTAGCATAAATTGCACTTTTACCACTAAAAAAAGTCGCATAAAACCCAACTTACACGTAAACTACTAATGACGAGGAACAACAGATGGCATGGTAGACAATTCTCTGAAGGCCGTTTCGAGGCATCTGGAATAATGTCGTGAAAACGAAGCTGAGAACGTAGAACTAAGCCTTGAGTATTAACGGTTCTACCTTCTCAAATCTCCGTATGATACTATGAGGAGATTATTGCCATCCCGCGACACAAGCTGCACTTTCTCGGACACACCCGCATCGAGCTAAAAAACAAAAACTGAGCACTGAAACAAAAAATGAGCATCAAAAACCGTGATGTGGCTATAAAGTGCATCTGGCAAAGTTGTGTGAACCACAGATAAAATCTTACTTTGTTAAGACACTGTACAATATGCGCCATGTCCATCCACGGCTTGCCACTTTCCGTCACCTATAAGCAGAATTTCCATCAGCAAGGAAGAAAAAAGCTTTAAAATTTTGCTTGTTTCACCTGATGGAAAACGTAATCTCGGAATAACTTTATCATGAAACGATCGCCAGTCTCTGACCACGACGGATCCAAGTTGAACCTGCAAAAACCACAACCTAATTTAAAGAAGAGCATCCAAACAAACAATTCTGAGCTGCAATGAAAACAACAACAACTACTGAAGAGCTCTTCAAGCGGCAAAAAAGAACACTTACTCGGGTCGCTCCACAACTGTATTGATCTTTGCAAGTATGCGGAACAATCGGCCATTCTCCAACTCCTCAAATGAGTGAAAGTGAAATTTTTTCAGAATACCCAACCAACAGGTATGAACTGTGGATGCTGCACGGAAATTAACAAATATAAACCAATTTGTAACGACCTTGCTTAGCTCATTTTCCAGCATATCGTTGCGCATCTGGGCAGTCTCCAGCTGTGAGTAAAAACGTGCTCCAATCATAGGCATTATCTCGTTTATCGACTTGCGACCAGAAGGAGAGGACGACAGCAGGAAGCTAAAAATATAGCAGCACTAGCAAATAAGGAACCAGAAATATGTCAATTTTTCGAAATATTTTGAAGTCTTCTTAAGAATGAGCCAGATTTATTGAAAAAGGCTCATAAGCTTCAATTTGGAGATCTGACACTCACTTGTTTCAGTCACTTTTCAAGGGGATTGCTTACCTTATCAAGTTTTTCATGTCGCTGCTGTAATGGTTTGTCACATACGTCATACTCTGCTGTACAAGATCTCGACGAGCAGAGAACGCATTCCCCGTGGCTAGTGCCAGCAGCACACGTCCAAGGGCATGTAAATCCTCCATCTTAAAAAGAGTAGCATAAAAGATATTTTAAAAGTCTTCCATACTTAAAATTAAAAAAAAATAGAAGTTGTCGTAGACTAGTTCGAAACAATTGAGTTATAGCACCTAAACAACAGTTCGTTAAACAATACTCCACATTAAAGCCGAGATTTTCTGATTCACCAAAATCTTTCGACAATGCAATTGTTTTTGTCTTTTTGTTCAAATTTTGGAGCAAGTTATTTTCATGAGCAAATAAAGCAAATAAACAAACAAATACACCCATACTAAACCACAACATCAAACTACAAACCTGAAGTTGTTGCACTTGTGTGTCAGGGGCAAGAAGATCTGCTACTCCACCACAGCTCAGAAGAATCTTAAATAGCAAGTCATGTTTCTGGAAGTCCCGCACTGTCTGGACTAAAAATACAAAGCTACCTTATTTTTTCCATGGACAAGAATCTTCGACAGATCCACACATCGCGAAGCGAGTCCATTCGCATGAACAGCCCTTAATGCCGACGATAGCTGGATAACATAGGACCAAAGCAACCACTCCACAACTCCAGCTCCTTGTTGCATTTGCGTGGAATTGTGACCAGGCAACTGAGCAGAAATTTTCGCTCCAGCTAAATATAAATGCTTTGATTTCTAATGGTCAACAATAATTTAACAAATACAGTAGAAAAACCTGTCGATACGCAAGAAAAACAAGACATACTAATTCCATCGATGAAACTGCTTCCGAGCATGCGTCCGAAATGACGAGTTTTCAACGAATCCGCCAATGGATGATAGTCGTACACAAGAACAACGGCTGAAATAATCAAATTTTGATGAATAACACCATTTCTCACTCCCACAATACATTTGCCGCAGTGATGAATTGACCGATTACATTATAACATTCAAGAGGTACAAAATATACTGTGTATTATCGGGGTTAGATTACCAATTAAGATATGGGTGTTGCTTTAAAACTCTCTAATCTTGCTGTCTGGTTTACGTAAACAACTCGCTTTCTCACTTTCACCCTTTCCTCTACGCTTTCAGGGGACTGAACCAAATAAAGAAACAAAGAGCAGGAAAGCAGCCCATTTTCGATCCTAAATTCCTCATAACTTTGCGTCCTTAGGATGTTCAGAAGCTACTGATGATTACGTTACACACGACTTTCTGCAACATTGAAGAAAAAGCAAGGAGTTTGCGTGTTCTATCAACTGGGAAAAACTCGAAAAGCACATCTAAAGAGTACGAAATTCCTTTCGTACATGTCCCGTGCAATTTCAAACGGGAAATAAGTTAAGAATGACACGCCCAGAGAAAGACCACTCACAATTACCAAGAAGAATCAGCACCAGAGACTCAACTCCTTCACAGATAGTAGGAAAAAATGATAATTCAAAATATGTAACCATATTTCTCTCCCCTCTCCCTACCAAGACGTTGTCCATTTGCAGAAGAATGTGGTGAAACAAAGAATTTTATTTGCCGCTAGACAAAACACCCTTGACGGTAACAAAACTAGACTCACAACTGTCTCCAAACGATTTACAGTTGACGATCACTTCTCGTAATTGGACAACATTAACATTATTCAGTTTCTTCCATGTTTCCAGAGGTTGTAGTTGCTTCGGTGACGAGATGCGGAATCCTAAAATAAAAAATATGTCCATAGAAGGTATACACAGCTATAAATGTACAAAAGAGGTTACCATGTAATCTTCGTATGCAGTAGGTCACACCGTCTCTGACTGAAATCGCTTTGTAGACGGACTGAGTTGCGTGGTGTTGATTGATCTGCTCCAGTGGGACTAAATGATTCAAGTGTTCAACCTGAAAAGAAAACAATTTTTATATTCTATTTATATTCAATTTAGAAAGAGGATTCATTTTGTTCAAAACTCATGTTACTACATTATTTCCACAATAAGTTGTTCCGCACAAAAGTTCACAACAGAGTTAGTATCACAATCCCTAACAATACATCAGGTGCGCCCACCTGCTGTGGTAAATCTGGATAGACAGTTGGATCGGCCCTGGCTTCCATAGCAAGCTGTCGATGAACCAATTCCTGATAAGGTGTCAAGATTGAAACTAGTAGTCTAGTGAATGACAACAAGAAATGAGCTGACCATTTTGACATCTGGTGAGACGAATTGAGCCACGTTGTTTCCACCAACTCCTTTAGGTCGAAATTTTCCAATGTGTGGTACTGGCCCTTGATAGGAAAAGCTGCCATTCGTGTTCTGCAAACAGGAATGAATAATCTAGAGGGAAGGGTCATGAGAGAAACGGGATTAAAAAATAAGCTGTTAATCGCACTGATTGTGAGTGAAAGCACCTGAAGCAGCATCTCAATTCTTAACTTCATTGGAAGAAAACGTACGTAATGAAAGAGAAAGAAGGTTGTGAAACAAATGGGCCATAATTCTGCCGATGCCAGATACGAAAGAATGTCCGCAATGCTTGCTTGAAGTTGAAAATGTTCGTACAATGAAGTTATGAAGAAAAAGTTGGTGATATGAGTAAAATACAATTACCGTTTGACGGGTTACTCTTTCAGAAGAGCAATTACTTGCGCTTTACCACCTCCGTTGTTTCCTTTCAACGTAAACTACGCCTCTACTGAATCTACCGAAACTTTGTTTCAGACAGCTGCAAAAATTGAAAAAAAAAACGTACAAATTATTATAAGTTAGGCAGAAATCCCTATCTACGTGAAAACCTACAACTGCCCGACTTTCTTTTTTAACGGAAGAAGAAGGAGGAAGGCACATTGAATGACAGTTACTCTATAGTTTTCGGAAGACAAGTACTCCACTTTAATTTACAATTTATTACTAACAACAGCAAAACAACTCACAACAATGGTGTGAGTTTCCGGTATGCCTTGGTCATGAATGGATATGCCAGACGCGCTACTGACGCGGGGATTTCCAACACTCGAATCACCTGCGCCCAAAGATTGTGGTGGCTGCTGGGATTGGAAAAAATA
>KN727572.1:3625-15811 GCA_000816745.1 Ancylostoma duodenale
GTTGCTAGCAACCGCGGTTGCTAGCAGCAACGCAATAGCACCCACGGTTGCTGCAGCAAGTGCAGTTGCTATTGCGTTGCTAGTGATAAGAGTGGGCGGAGTCGGTTCGGCTCCAATCCGTGGAATGTCTGAGTAGGCGAGAACAGGGTAGCAAGTGGTGGATTCATTCACTCCACTCACTAAAGCGCAAAAAAAAATCATTTGCTAGCAATACATTTACATTGTTAGGATGTTCCTACCTTATAGCTCGTTACATTCATCTAACCAAAATATCCTCTGAACGGATAGTGCAAAAAGTAGGTTATGAATACAATGGTGGTACGTAAGTATTACCACAAGTGCACATCTGATTTGTGTGCAAACAAGTTCAGAGTGTATCGAGTGCAGCACACTCACTATAGACGGATTCTATTTTTGGCAAAGCAGAAATGATAGTTGTTTTTGCTAGCAAAGTATTCCTAGACGAAGATTGGCGAGATGTGCTAGTTATATCAGGCGTGCAGCAGTGCAGCAGTTATACACGTGTAATCATATGACTGAAGTGGAGAACATGCACATAAAAGGACTTGCTGAAATGCATGAAGTATCATTGAAACTACGTAGCGAAGGATAAGTGCATGAAGGGTAGGTTTCAGAGACAGAATTCACAGAAATTTATGAGGAGAGCTTCTGAAGAAGAATCTCATTTTGACTAATGTAAACATCATTTATAGACGCTGATGCATAAACCTGTCTAAAAAGCAAGGCATTACCCCATTAAAAAGAATCCATGGGAATAGAGTACAATTGTCTTGAAATTTATACAATTTTCGAGCTTAAATGACAACGAAAAGCAACGATATCGGCATGGAATTGTATGCACGCAGTCAGAAAAGAAAATCCCTGTTGGGATTCAAGTAAAAGACATGGTTGATTATTAATAAGCGTATCTACGTTTTAATCCATTTATGTATTTAGCACTCAAAGTCCTTAAACAGGTATTGAAAAATCGAAAGCAAGGGGCAGCGCATGTCATGGCCGCAAATTCTGAAGAAAGGGATTCTTCGAGGGCTACTGAAGTGAAACAAAAATTGAGTTGTGATTACAAAAAGATGCCCAGCTAGCATGTCAGAGGCACCCCCTTCAAGCCCCTTCCTTTTCAGCACCTCACTACGGATGCGATCTACGAAGTTTTCGACGAATGCGGGAGGAAGTGGTCTCAATATGAAACAAACTGTTTTACTATAAGAGAAGTGGCCCCCGCCGCAAAGGAAACCCGTCAGAAGGAGTTGTGAACCTTTAGGGCAGAAAGAGAAGGCGGATTTCTGTTGTCACCACAGAGGCTATCGTGAACATTACCGTGTAAAAAAGCGTTTTGTATAGAGCTGCCATTTGACAACCACGTTCTTTTTTCCGATATTTCACTATTACTACAAGATACATGCATTTACGTCACAATGACATTTGAGTTATTGAAGTCGATGCTAAGAGTGACAATAAGCTTACTGTCCTGAGGAAGACATAGTGGAACGTAACGAGGTTTCTACAATACCAGTCCTGATTTTTGTCCCAAAATCCGTTTCCGACGGATTAATCTGTCGAAAACCGTGAGAACCTTTGGGAATGGACGAAATCAAATGTTTATACTACCAATCGAAAGCTGTCGATCTCCTGATTCCAAATATGTGTATAAAAAATGTGTTTGAGCTCAAATTCGTGATGAAAAAATGGATGTCATTCTGAATATTTGGTATATTCTCATGGCCCAAAAAAGGGGTTCGAAACATTTTTATGCAAGCCCTATTGGGTTGATCGACAGTCGACAGAATAAACCGCGTAGTACGATTGTTTCAATTGCTGGGTGATGTTCTCCCAGGGAACTTGCCCTTATGAAGGTGGAAATTCGGGAAAAAAATTTTTCTTTACGGGAGCCCATGTTCAGAGGCTTGTAACTTGTAAGCTAGCATAGCCAGTGGTGTATGAAGTGTGTAATCCGTTTCTACACAAGATTCTCTCTTTGATTTATGATGGATTCGCCATAGGCTACATTCGTTCCCTTTATAGATGGGTGCAAACTTTGTATTTTTGCTAAAATTGTCAAGTTCAAAGTTTGCTCCACCAACGCCGATCCTACCCATATGGGGTAAGAAAATGGTCGTTGCATAGTGGAGAGCCCAAGTATAAAGTTTAATAGCAAGAAATACATGCCTGAAGAAAATTAGGGCCCACCTCCTACCGATATGCCCACGGGTTATGCAATTAACAAGGCCATTTTTTCTCGTTAGTTTGGTCTCAAACAAAATTTTTGTATAGATATTTGGAATCAAGAGATCGAGAGCTTCCGATTGGTAGTATGAACATTTGATTTCGTCCGCTCCCAGAGATTCTGACGGTTTTCGACGGATTAATCCGTCGGAAACGGATTTTGGGACAGAAATTAGGACTGGTACTGCAGTAAATTCGTTCCGTTAGATCGAACTTACAATCAATTATTCCATTAATATGCTTGTTTCCGCTACATACATTGCACGGGTTTATTTCTGCTCTTTTCTTTCCTAGTTGGAAGTCACAGGAAAACCGTCTCTAGGAGATTCTAGAAACTGACTCTAAACTCTCCAGAAACAGGCATCGAAAAGCATTATACTCAGGACCGTATAGAAATCGAAAAACTTAGTTGATTAAGTTATTCATGGGGTTCATGCGGAACCAGATCCAAAGTATTAAAATGTATTTGAACAATAAATAATAATAAATGGTAATAATAAATGGATTCGAAGTATTCAAATCTAAAGAGAAAGGGACCTGAGTTTCTCTTCATCACTCTTAGAGGATCGTTCTGTTCCCTCTTCTCCAAACATCTGAGCTATATAAGCTTATTCGAAATCGAATTTCAAATAAATCGGCAGTTATCTAATGAAATATTCGATCCCACGTATAAAACGCATGCGACGGCGTCGCAAGAAACGCTTCAAATGAAGTGCGCTGTCTACAACATTGGAAGGAAGTGACCAGCACCATTCACAAAAAGGCTATGTGACGCCTGTGATTCATTCTGCATTTCTTCGTCTCATATCCCCGTTTAGGCGCAACCACCTCAGCAGCAAAGGACGATCTCAACTCGCAGCATTTTGTAATGACTGCTCCCAGTGGTGCAGAACCATCTCTGCTCTGCCATGCCATAACATGCGCATACCACCGTGGGTGAAGTGAGTGCGCTCGCATGACGATGAATTTTGCCGCGAGTTGAGCTCGCTGCAGGGGAACTTCACCACAGGCGCCTCTGTAGGTTCGCTATCACCCTTGAAAACTTCAAAAAGAGGTCCGACTCGATGTAGGTGAAACCAGAAACACTGAGAATTAATAAATATAGCGGACAAAAAGTATCAGCGAAATCAAGCGAAAGAAAGTTCCTAATAACCATTTGCCGATTTTTTGTGACTTTTATATAACGAATAAATAAGGACAGAGGAAATTGCAAGGCAACTACGGCACTCTATCATAACTAAAGTGAGCTTCAGTTTTTCGAGAAAAATGTCTCTCACAAGCTATCAGCTGTCACATGGATGCTCCATTACATCTACGTACATTAATTCGAACGGTAGGAAGGAAATGATCTAAGTAAAAAGTGAATCATTTGAAATGAACAGTGCAATTCTAAAAACAGTGTAGTATCCATGCATAATAAGAACTTGTATTGTTGCATAATAAATAAATAAATAATCTAGCCTACTCAAATATGCTGTAGTCTAGTCTGCTTTTCGCAAATACAAGGTGCAATATTATGAGTGGTGATTCTTTCTTTTACTCCATGACACAAAAAGTATCATAAAATATGGAAAATAAGAATGACTCACTAGAAACTGATACGTCAACGAGAGCTCTTAGGAACAGAAAGCATACTGCTCCTGTTTTCTCGATAAGCTTTGGATGATCAGGAACCTACACAAGCAGCTGAAATTACTCTGTTCGTGGATGAGAATACAGCTAGATTGAAACTGCTTACAACTCGTTCTTTCTGGTCGACATGTTTTGAAGTGCTGACTAGGAAAACATTAGAGAGCATCAATCACAATCTCTGTAAAGTATTTCCACACAAAGATATTACAGTTTTAGCTGACAAGGGAAGTACACTAACACAGCAGATAGAAATGAAATGTCTATGTTCGGAAGCATTGCCTAACATGATGCTAGTACATGGATATTATTTTTTTGCTGAATCGTCTTGGAAAGTTCAGGAGAGCGTGTTAAAGATTTCCTAGCGTGCTGATACAAGTTCATAAACTAGGGGGCTCATGGCAAACTGGTTGAGTTGGCGACGCAGCGGACTGTTAGGGAAAGGTTCAAGAGTTTGGGTGGTGTTCATCTCCCTTGTTTCGTAATTCTGAATAGCTATGTAGCTAGCTGAATAGTTAGCTTATTCCTCGCGAGGTTAACAGCCTCCTGAACGGATATTACATTCACACTGTATGCAGTGTATGCAGGATATTTTCGGGAAACTCAATAGGTTATTCGTTCTATGCTCAGCTACAAAAACCCTCCAGTTTTTTTTCTGTTCATTAAGGTATCGTATTCTTTGTAGAAAAAACACAAAACATCTTGGAAAAAGCAGCAGAGTCTGTTATAGTCCTATCTAATTAATTATTATATTAGTAAATCAAACTGCTCGTTAGGGCTTTTATGATTGTTACAAATGAGTAAGAGGCTGCACGAACAAGATATAAATAACTTCCTGCTGAAGGCATCTTCGTCTGCAGTCATTAAATCCAAACCACGAATGAGAAATTTTGACCCCGCTTCGTCAGGTCTAGACAGTTTCGCCATCAAGCTACGTCAGAGATTCACAATTCCCGGTTCTTGCTAGGGATCCATGGATTTGTTGCAAAAATTCCTTATCCGAGTCAAAAGTCAAGCAAACTAACATATCTGCTCCTTTTCCATTGCTCGTAAAACTTCCACATAATCGAAAGTTTTGCTAACTGAGATAGATGCATGCAAGAGTATGCGCTACAGTAGTTAATCATTTGATTAATGTATAATCTTTGGCAGTATTTTATTAAAGTTCAACGTAACATTTAAAACCGTTGTTTTTTCCTTCGTGGTAAGGCCATCGTGCCGCATTAATGCAAGAAAAAACAAAAAACAAGGGTCATGTAATACAGTATAAAACAAGCTAGAAATGCCAAAACGGCGTGCATGACGTGAGATAATCCCGATCACGCTGAGTAACTGCAGCGCCAGGATGCTCCCAAACTCTCGAGAAGAAGACCCGGCTGGGGTATCAGAGTGCACTAGTTGAAGAGTGCACTTACGCCTAGAGCCAAGTGCTTTCGTTGGAAGAAACCAGGCCAACAACTGTACGTAGATGTTTATCCCAGGGTTTTATTGTTCATAGGTATTCAATTAATATGAACACAGAAATAGTAGCATACTAGCATTAGTAACAGCCTTCCCACAAGCTGTAAATAGTAACAGTCCTAGTTATAAGTGGTAACAATCTTGTTTTTGCTTTTTTCTGGTGCCTTTAACAGGAAACCCCGAAAGAAATCTTATGTAAACGAAATCTATTCAGACTGGAAGTTGAAGGCATCATAAGTACAAGGAAAAAAGGAGGGAACAAGGGAAAAGAGGCTAAAAATTATCATAGAGGTAATGAATCGTTGAAAATAACGAGGGATTTCATAGACTATAGGAATTGTGAAAAACCTTCTAGATTTATCTTTATCTCAACGTGGTGGCACCCCTACTCTGGTAATCTCGGCTTGGATTCAAGAAAAGTTATCCGGGCAAATCAGTGATGGTTAACGTGATTGGTTACCCTGTGGATAATGTAAATTTGAGAGTCGCAGAAGATAAAAATTGACTTGCTGACCTGGATTCATACGGTTATGAGTCTGTTACTCCTAGCCCTGAAGGAACGACTTCAGGTTATGTGCACTGTAGTTGTGCTCTCACCATTTTTCTCCCTAGCCCTTGCACCTGGTTACCTGATGTTTCTACACAAATATTTCCCTCGGAAGCATCCCGTTGAGGAAGTAAAAATGCAAGAGGAAGTGGTGAAGTGCAGTGCTCGTGCTCAAACTCACAGCAATGTCGCATTCCCACAAGGAGTTCTAGGCCATTTTGACCTTCTCGATGAGAACACCCCGATTTTTCACAGCTTCCACGCTCAACATTAAGCATAGAACGGTCTAGTCAGGGTCTACATAAAGTAACAAAGTGAAGGTCATTCCATATCCTAGTCATTAAATGGGTCCTGGTAGTAATTACCATCTTCCTTTCTGGACATACAAGCGCAAAGTTCTAGCAGAAAATCAAAATACTTCCAGTGCTTCCCCCCTAGGATTCCCTCTTCATGATTTAGAATCGTACTTTTTGCACAATGGTTGCTGCGTTTCGTCTTCCGGAGTCTTGCTTCGCCAACGCAGATGTTAAGCTCTCTAATGATTTCTACAGCTGAATGTGTGTTTACGGGTCTATGAGTCTAGCCCAGCCAGAGCGAGGTGTACTCCGAGAAAATCTCGAGCCAGAGCTCTGTCTCGAACCAACTCGTCCCTTTACCTTTGGGCCAGAGATGATATTATGAGGCTGTGCTCGTTGAAAATCACCTCATTAGAATTGGTTTCTCCTCGTCAGAGATGAAAAGAAGCAAAAGGTAATTTGTTTCCATGTGCAATGCATAGGGCTCAAGCATGCCGTGCCAAGCAACTATAGAAGTATAGACCACCTTACAATACAGATTATGGCCAAAAATACTAGCATCCATTATCAGTGACCTTTGCAGCTCGCAATCGCCAGTGCAAATCCCAGAGAGTCGGTTTGCGCTTAGATTTCCCCTTATGCTGCTGAAAGTGGCCTGCTATCATTGAAAAGAGAGGAGGTGTAAATTTTGGGGAGCGGCATCTCTGACCCGGGTGATAACGCTATAGGAGAGTCATGCGTACGGCACAATAAAGAACTCCCAAAGGCAATGGTGGCGGCTTAGGGGTATACCATGCCAGGCAAGAGGGTAGGCACAAAAAGTGTGTGGTATCGCTGTTCCATGTGACGGAAGGTTCGGACCATTTACCCGTTGCGTTCATGACGATGAATAACGACCAAACATTTAAAAAGTGTCCACATTGCCGATAGACACCTGAAAATCAGTCGTATCTGCGCAGAGTGCAGACCAAGCTATTAAGAGCATTACGGAGATGATAACAAGTAACTATGCGGAAAAAAGCAGTTCTGCTTTGAACTTATTACTTGAAATGAACAAAATCATAAGAAGGACGACACTAAACGAGGAGTCTTCAGGAGACCCGATCTATAAGTTTCAGGAGATGTGACGACAAGTTATTCTAACTATATATAGTGGTAACAGCGCCTGAAACATTTCTCGGCGTAAGAATGTACAACATATAACGGGAAAACGTACGTTACCTCAGTAGCTTGACAGTTATTCGAGCATTCTCACACTCTCATTAGCTACTCTACGCGAAATGTCGTAGTTCCAGTCACGTCACAAAAAAGCACGTTATCACGCACTGTTGCTCTCGAGGAGGGAGAGGGTAAGGAAAGTTTTTTACCACGCACTTGCTAGGGTTAAATCTTGAAAGCAGCATAGTCGTCGGTGTCCCAGCTACTGGCTGATCGGCCGGTCCACCCACTATGATGAGAGAGTTTCAAGAAAAACTACACCTTTCATTAAGCCTTTGATTAATCTCCTTATTTGTACCAGATCTTAAATGATATCATCTCAGAGTGTGGACTCGAAGTGATGCGGCGAGTGTACAAGAAGATGAGAAGAAGAAGCAATCTGAGCAAAGTTCTGCCATGCATTCATCGTCGTCGAATCTCAAGCAGTATTTTTAGCCGAATTCACATCATCTTTACTACGTAGTAACTCGTCTACTCCTAATAAATTAAGCAGCTATTTGTTGTATTCCAGATGAACGATATTGTACCTCTCCCAGCAAAAAAAAAACATCAGATTTCTCTCTCAAGAAGTGAAGTAGGCCTGTAATCTCTACAACAGTACTGAAATCGGCGCTTCATTCTGGTAACTAGCATAAATGGAACGTCGAATACATTCGTGCAAGTGGTGCGTAGGGTGAAAAGATAGCCTAGCGACGTTTGCCAGGTGTTTTTTTTTTCTGACGCGGCGAGATCGAAACGAGAGATCCGATAAGAGCATGCCATAACCGAGAGGGTCGAGGTGGAAGGTCCCATCGCGATTCTGCGGCCGCGACACTATAATACCGCACGGCGTAAGTCGTTCGACGCGTTCGTTTCGATTGAAATTCAACTTAGTGACAAACCCTACCCTTGTACTACACTTCTGAACATTCATTTCTAGCAGAAAATGTTTCTAGCACAAATTCTGGGTGGGGCCACGCTTGAGGCAGCTGGAAATTTTTATGCTGGAAAATGTGAAAGGACAATTCACGAAACTAAGATCACTCTTGGGCCGAACCTCATCCGGAACATCTTCACCAGACTGGAAGAAGGATACTTGGATTAGCATTGAATGGGGAAGAACCCACTGGTAACAATTGCACTGTTAGTTCCCGCTTTCTGATTAAATGGTTTAATTAAGTATGGTCTGAAACACTGGTTTTTCTATCCTTCTCTATGAAAATCTTATATATGGATTATGTTAAGAAAGAGTAAGCCTCTATAATAGAAGTTATTTCACATATTTCACATCTGAATCGAATGGAGAAAAAATAAGACCGACTGGTTCACAGGTGAAGCTCGCTACAGTGATAATTCGGGTGTCCCTATAATTATGAAACGCAGTGTATACGAGAGCAACACTTTTGCGGTATGCTTCGTTGCTATATGTATAGGTAGCGAAAGAAACGCTGTTTTCCACCAATTATCATACGCTATCATGATTGGCAATTGTTGTGGGCTTTATTTGCATGTAGACCTAAAGTAATAACGAAAACAATAAAGAGTAGTTGGTAAACAGGAAAATAGACTTCATCACCAATCATGTGATTGGATGAAGTGAACGAATTTAGCACGACTGACGGTGCTAATAAAACGCTACGAGTCTCATTAATCCCTCTGATACTAACGCCGCGATTCCGCATGAATACGATGGAATGTTGAGCAACTTGTACGGGACACAGACCCCCTCATGATAGGAAGCATAGACCTACTTGCGGGGGATAACTTGAAATGACTACAATGCGAGTGGGAACCTTTCAGGTTTAGCTTTTTTAATTACATAGCATATGTCACGGTGACATTCACAGTACCCGTAGAACAGCTTAACATCGTCTGAAAGTAGGTGCACTTCATAGTGAGAATTGCTGGGATCAGTCTTGTCAGATGTGCACTAAGCATGTTCTGGGAAAGCATCCTGGGAATTTAGGAGGTTAGTTGATAGGAAAACATCTATTTTAAACGCACCATGTACATGAATGGGAATTCCTATTGCTTTCACAAATATTACTGTTTTATTCACTGGTAAGACAAAAGTAAACCATTGAATAATGCCAGACATAGGTGTCTGATGTGACATTGAGGATGCATTAGGTCGTCAAGTATGGACTGTCTGATTTTGAATGACGAGATTTTGAGTCTTGTTTCTCAAGCAAGATGCAGTATAAGATATCCAAGTATGCTACTATACTATCGGCACGGCCTTGTCATCTTGGTGGTGGCTTAGTTGCGCCAACAGATTATAAGCGTGGAAAACTACTTGCAGTCAACTCACCAACAGAGTTTCCAACATCATGATGAAAACTGAACATTTTTTTCTAGGAAGAAATGGGCTGATGCCTGGTTAGACATTGTTCCCTAGGTGTGTGTTTCTTTTCGATCCCTGGGGTTAGCCTTGTGCACTTCCCTTGTTAGTAAGAAAAATTCGAACGATGACGTGCATAATCGGAAGCAATCTTTTGGTGATTGCGTTCATTAAGAAAAACATGACTTTAAAATTTAGACAATGAAAGTCTGAGGCAATCACTAAATCATGGTTGCATCCAAGAAGTTTTCAAGATTACTGACAAACAGAAAATCAACACTGGCAGTCGAGAAGATGTCAGGAATTCACTCAGTAACCTGCCTCATGGAAACAATGCAGGAAAAAAACTGGTAAAATTCGAAGAGTATTCGTCGTTACATAGGTGGATCCTGTTTTCTATCTCTTTGTATAACTAAAAAGGCGATCCCATACACTGATTTCTCATACGCATACACTAGCCACGCACTTGAGTACATTCGGTGGTACAATCGAGGAATTCTACTCAAATGACTCATCACGAACGAAGCTGTTTGAAAATGAGCACCTTTCGAAGTCAAGGTTTGTGGGAGGAAAGGAGAAAGCATAGGCGACGCAATCTACTATTTTTCGCTCGATATGTACAGTGGAGTCGTTTTGACAGTGCATTTTCCGCGACAGCAGCCTCCTGGCATTGGAGCAGACGGCGCGGTCGGCCAAACAGTTGACTCACGATCGATCCGGCTTCTTTGACGAGTTTGATCGTGCGTTTCCTTCTTCAGTTGTTCTAAGAGTTAAAAGAGAACAATATAAGAGGAAACATGTGATGAAACTCTTTGAAGGTGCCAGATCAATCATGGGTCAACTGTTTGACCGACCGCGTTGCGTGCTCCAATGCCGGAGGGCCACTGTCGTGGACAATGCACTGTCAAAACGACTCCTCTACATACATACCTGCATGTGGTCAAATGAGGGCTGACCACTTTATTGAATGAGTGGATAATACTGAGCTAAAAGTCCCTTTAGGTAAAAAGCAGTGTTCTCTAATGGACCACAATTATATACAAAAGCATAACTAGATCAGAAGTTAACAACAATCGCAAGAGTATGGGAAGCAAAAAGATAGAAATAAAATTAGGACTGAAATGAATGCTAGGTTGAAAAAAATTATGGCAGTCTTTGACGCACAGTCCCCACTTCAGAAACATTCTTGTGGTTTTGATTTGCACTGAGAGAATCGTCGGATGCTGCTGGTCACAGGGATATGCAGTGAGCGTCGATCGCAGTGCCTTTTCAGCGGACACAGGGAGTAAGCAGCGCGGCTGTAGTGGCAAATCAAGGTTCCCTCGATAGTTTTTCATCATATTTCATGTTACCTACCAATAAAAGTTTTTCATCATATTTCATGTTACCTACCAATAAAACTTACTAGCGAGAAAACTCTACGGTTTGTTGTCGTGGAGAGGATCTAGTGCGAGTGGCACAGTTGCGCTGCGTGCTTCCCAAGGCCGTGGAAAAGGCATTCTCATCGACGCCTACTCTACATGATTCAGGCAAGCGTACGAACGTTTTTAGCCCTTTCTTCTGGGGACAAATAGGGCAGGGCCGATGCGGGAGTGTGAGGCTTCTCCAACGTGTACTCTTTGGCTCGCAGCATTCCGAAGTTCGCCTGCTAAGGCTCTGGGGGTGCACCCCAGCTAACTTTGTAGATGGTGCGTACCAGATTAGCATGGGTGCAGTACCTGCTAGCTTAGCACCTTCCCTCTCGCCTGTGGTGGTAGCTGAGCGCTTTGCGGAAGGGCTGCTCAGTACGGTAAAGGTTTCTGCATACCTGTTAATCACCCATTCTGCCTCGAGGGTGATGAACATCCCCCCAGTGGACCTGAAGCACCAGCTAGTTCGCAATCGTGCGTACGATCGCCTCTGCGCAGCCCTGGATGCGTTATTTGTCCGCAGGTGAGGGTGGCGACTGTATGATCTCTGGGACAATTTATCTCATTACCTGTTAGGCGTGCGGGGAAGAGTACATGGGAAAACGGGACGTCCGCTCTGCGTTAAGACAAAAGAGCATCTGGACTGGCTCTCCAAATCAAGATCTGCCACTCCTATAGGTTCCCATCGCATCTTATGCCATGAAAACCAGGAAATTCAAGTTGGAGTCACAACGCAGAGTTTAGAAGTTTTTTTTTGGATCACAGCCAAGAGTCCAAAAATAAAGAGGAAAGATGAGTGCATCGCACTAAGATTTGCCTTGTCTGTGATTCCGGAGTTATTTTTGTTTGCAGATTTGCAGATTGGATTAATGATATTCTATAAGAGTTTAAGGCCTTTGAGGGGGTAAATCACTGGTGCCCTCGACTTTCCTGGATCTGACGAAGGTGACAACGCCGTTAGCCTCAATAAAATTCAATAACTACTATACTTCGGACCGAATAACGTATTCGAATAAAAAATTCGAATAAATATTCGAATTCGAATAATTCGAAATACGACTA
>KN727573.1:2170-13056 GCA_000816745.1 Ancylostoma duodenale
CCCCCCCGGTCGACGCTCACGATTTGTTGGAAAGCCACTTTGACCTTCACTTTTAGACTTCCGATTTCCGATTTTCACGTTCGACCTTCACTTTCGAAGACCCATGCTCACCACTATTCCACCTATGATTTTATATTTCGAAACGCACTGTAGGGGGTAGCAAAAGGCCTGTCAATTTTACCAACCGATCTCTAAAAGATAATAAAAAATTTCCGATTTTGCAGCTACTCTGATCCAAACAGTGGATTCATGTTCTATTGTTAGTTTCATCAGGGAAGACAGCTCGACTATGGAGGAACTTGAGGAGAAGAGAACGTGGGTGGGAAAGTGAGTAGTAATAATAATCACAGAGACAAGAGAAAAGGTCAAACAGTGGGCGCTAATACTCAATTGACGTCGCTTCCGAAAGGAACTATAGTGTGTAGAATTTCGGACTATAGAACAGAGAAGCAAAGGTCTGGTTTTTCGAGTCAACAAAAAAAAAACTGGAGTAGAACAACATCCACAAAACTTGAATAACAGTACCGCATTTGAATCTGAAGGGAATGCACAATCAGCCATGTTTGAAAACTGCTCTGCTTTCGTCTCTGCCGAAGACTCGTTACTAGCCGGTGGGTCGTTCGACGCAGGTCCCACCTAGGTGAAGATACGGCTCACCGGATGCAATCACGGCGAAATCAAACACTTACAACAGCTTCAGAAGACTGATGTGAATCGTCATTGTTTTCGCTCGCACACACTCCATTTGGTTCCGCAACCCGTTTCACAATACGGACATTTGGCTTGTCTAGTTTTGTCATCTGGATGTCTGTAAAACTCTTCAGTATGAGAAGAATTGAAAGAAGTAGTAGTTGGCTTACCATCATCTTCGTCGCTAACATCTTCAAAATTCAACTTCTTATCAATGCCCATTATTGTACGCCTCTTTATACCATCATCAACATGCCTCTGAAGAAAGCATGTTCATTTTCAATGCGAAAATAAAGGAGACTGTAGCTTCAAAATGATTGGAGCTATTGAGACCAGAAAGCCGTATACCAAAATTAGGCGAAGAAGCAGAGTCAAGAGCGGCCTATGGGAGCTGTACCCTCTCACAAAATTTTTATAGCCGATTGCTTCCAGCTAAACGTAAAGAGTAGAGCTTTTCAAGAATTTCATCCAAACACCTCTGCCATGAGACTGAAGCATGAAATGTGTATCTAGAGGAAGAAAAGAATAAATATAATTTGTATGAGCTCACGAATTTGTGTTTAGCTGTACAGATTTGGGTATGTATGGATAGCGAAGCACAGCTTTAGACCATCGAAAGAAAATAATAAACATACGCTAACCCTTGGCGAATTGACGTCCGTGGCTCCTTTGTCGACATCCTCGCCATCCAAGCTCTGAAAGCTAGCCTCAGATGATTCAAAAATAAACATAAAAGATGGCTCCAAAATATAAAAGATGATTCCGACTCAGAACGACTTTCACTGTAGTCCGTATTGCTCTACACGATAAAGAGGACTGAAACACCGGATCCAAAACAAGTTTCCTAGTAGAATGGTTGGTATACTCGTTCCGCCTGCTCACTACTGGTGTAGACAGCCGGATGTGCACCATTACTTATGCGTGTCAAATACAGATTTGAATCCTAACATAGAGCAAAGTAAGAAATCTAATGTACAACCATATTATCTACATATAGTGGTTAAGGTGATGGTGGGGGAAAGCCTAGCCTTCGATATAGAATGGAAGGAAGAAAGAGAGAAGAGGATTCCGTACAAATGACGTATGCTACTAGTCCAGCTTTATGAACTGTCGCACTGGCGAATGACGTGAAAAATATTAGGTTGGTGCAAAAGAAATGGAGCGTTTTTGTGTTGACCTTATTTTGTATTGACTTTATTTTTTCCACAACTTTAATGAGCGGTTACCTCAGCAGATCATATAATCCTTCTGATTAGCAAGGACCACTGCTTATTGTATGAGCAGCTCCTTGACGCCGTGCGTCCAGAACTTGACAAGCAAAGAACAAATAGACCTCCGTTTTAAAATAAGATTTAAGATGCCAGGTAAAGGCTCCAAAAGCTGCGAAAAGCAGCAAAAATTCGACATTTTTCCTGCAGAATATGATGACTATTCAATCGTTTCCCAACAAAGTTAACGAAATTCGAGCCAGCTCTCAGAAGCAAATTTCGGTCGGAAGTTGGAGTGCAGGAAATGCGCTTTTGTGCATCTAGAGCGGTTTCCTAATGGAACGCTTGCAACTCTTCGGGGCAAACAGCAGTAAAAGATACTGCTGAAAGTGTTTTTTTAAAGCAGCTTGAAAAGAATCACCTATCCAGAATCCCAGAAATAACAATAAAAACGCTTTAAAAAGTGCTCGTCGACATCAATTACCCTCCCCCCCCCCCCCCCAATAGCGAAGTAGTTGCAGAAGATCTTACATGTGGAGTACATACAGACGTCCTGACCTAGTACAAACAGTGTGTTTTGAACTGTATTGCTTGTGATTTTACACGAAAACCCTCGAAATTCAGAAACTGAAACCAGAATTTTCAACCATTTCACGACTCGTAACTCCAGCCAACATCTCTTGCACGCATAACGCAAAACAGCTTCCTTTGCTCTTCAAATATGTTACCATGTGGCAATTTTAAGGAGATCCTCTGCACCACCATAGTACAAATACCTGATTGACGCCACAACTGAATGAGCCGAATTCTACGGAGCGGAACGAAATTGAACTAGCTAACTCAGAAATTACACTACACATACCCGAAAACTTGTTCGCTTGTGTCGACTCTTCCCAATTGCGTCATCTCTGTCATATTCAAGAACACTATATGATTCTTCCGTTCGCACTTCTTCTCGCACCGCGCCACCATCAAAGAATTCAGTGGCACGACTCTGGATAAAATTCTGTGAGCATTTCGCAATAAAATTTCTGAAAAGATAATTACCATTTGAGAGTACTGGGGAACTCGATCGTCATCGCGTCGCGCAACGCTAATTTTACCGCTGTCGCGTGCAACACCTGAAAGTGAATGAGCAAATAATACAGTAACAAGCTTCATATGAAAGCAATCGGACCTAAAGATAGAGGAGAAAAAGTACAGACTACGCGAATATGAATGAAACTGCCGGTCGAAAGTTCTTTTTCAATCTTTCATTTTCCAAAGACAAGGCGTGAATCGCTTGACATTTCTGCGCACTGCTGCCGATAATAACACCGCACAGTTCGGCGACAAGCCCACTAAGTAATACCGCGCAGCTTTCGCTCAATCTAAGATAGGCGTTGCGAAAGGGCGCGTAGATTGTAGAGTTGTATATTCGCCGGCTACACCTTAGCAAAGGCATGGTACAAATAATATCTTTCAAAATCGGAGGAAAAACCGATACTCCACTGAACAGCACAATTTGTGCACCGAATCGTAGAAGCTTGACATGTAATTGAAACGTAGGAAGTGAGTAGTGGAAATAATTTTTCACGGTAAGAACTTCTGAAGTTAGGAGATGTTCTCACCGTGAAAAAAAATATATATAATGAGGTGGATTTCACTCACACACATCATTCGTACTAGGGTCATTGAGCTTTTGGCTTGCTCTGCACAATCCGGATGTGGAGTAATTCGGATGTGAGACGCGTGCATCAGAACTCCCTTCTGAATGAAGCTTCAAAATAAGTGGAAGAAAATCATTTCAGAAAAGAAAACCTATGAAATCCAGCTAAAAACACTTACGAAATCTAGTTCGTTCCGAGGATGGATGATAATGCGGAGATCCACCCATACTGTCCGACACATTATTACAGTAGCGAGAAGGCAACTGTAAAAAAATCAAGGTGAGGTACGAACACGATAGTAATAGTACACTAAAAAAATTTTACAGCGTGTGTTTCTTCGCTTGCAGAAGCCTGCGTTTTCTGTTCGCTGGCATGTGAGTTATCTCCAACCGCCCATTTATCTAAAAGAAATCACAGATGAATCCACAAGAGATATTTCATTAGATTATTACATGACAACAAATCTGCGAATTGACTGTTTTCTTAAGAGCTTCTGAAACGCAGAAATTATTGCGTAATATTTGAGGATGGCATCATCAAAAATCTGAGAGGATATTTCTCGAAAAAGAGAAACAACCTCAGAAAAAGAATATGAGAAGGCGATAGAGGCTTTTCTTATGCAATTTAACAATGATATTTATAAATGTTTACTGTATCAGTGAAGAGCAGTCTTCTTTATGCCCAAAACGGGAGGCAGCCTTGAAGAAACAAGAAGGATGAGCTATGAATCTAGTAAAGTCGACTACATCATAGAGATTATCATTACTGTGATTATTACATTACTAGAAGACGCAAAAACAGGCAAAGATTGCATGTGGCATCGGATTAGGCATGAAAGGATGAGCCCCCTCTTTCGTCACCAAATGTATCCACCCTGTTCCGTGCAGAAACAAATATACGTCTCAGTCTAGAGACACAACCGTTCTTTTCACTCTAGGATTAATGGTAATGCGTTTTCAATATGCGATGAGAACTGTAAGTAAGAAAGACAATAATAGAACATTCCAAGAGAGAAAATGACTCACTTGGTGACCTATGAGATACATCGATTCCTTGAGCTGCAACGGCAAGTGTAGGAAATTCCCTTGTTGAACTGTCTCCGCTGCTCAATGCTTCCGAGGGTGGTTTAGCCCATATCGGTCGCAGATCAGGCCCGCTTGATGTAGTTAGAGACGATGTCTTGACCACTTCAGACGAGTCTGTCGATGTGTCGTTTTTGCTCCATCCAGTACCACCTTGAAGTGATCGGTTATGAAATCGAAAAGGGAACAACACCTTTTGATCCAGTGACTCGTATAGTTTTCTCAAAGAACATAATTCATCTACTCATTTACTAATAGCAACTAAAATTTGTGCAGCATCTGACTCTGCACACTTAGTGGTCGTGGTTCCAAAACTGAAGCTTTGAGAACTCTTTGACATTGTCGAGTTAGGGTGCATGCTAATAACATATCGATCAAAAGATGATGATGCTTGAATGCTGGTGTTGATGCTGATGTTAGATTGTGATAGTGCATATTAATGTGCTACCGTTTTCATAGGACTCTGGAGTTGTTTTGCCCAAATACCCCTCAAGTGAACAGATGACAGTTATCATAATATGCAACATCAAATAGTTATTCGAGTAATTGTCTTTAAAGTATCCCCAGTGGCCTGGTGTGTTCCTCCTTCACGTTACATGCAGAAGGTTCAGTGAGAGAGGACCCGTTCGCACGCGTCGTATCACCTGAGATGTGGTACTCTGATTGCCTACGCATCCATACATTCTACTGAAAACACCATTTTCAGTCACAATCGATCCTTCCCCTTGTTTTATAGACCTGCTCCAACAGGTGAAGCGTGGCGCGCAAGGGGGTTCCGCTTTACTTAAAACCTCTTGTAGTTCGAGATCTCATGACGTTTATGACTCATCGGTTGCCAGCGAGTCCATAAAAAGGGGGGACAGGAATGCATTTGTTCTCTATCTACCCCTACTTTTTCCATACTATCCCTAAGCCAAATTGTTCGCTCCTTAACATAAGTGAGCGTTCACACACGACTACTCAGAAGTGTTGAAATGAACAGCTGTTTTTCAATATGTACTGCAATCGTCACAGCATACCTTGTGGCACTACAACAGTGCTGGGATCTTGTCCATTATTCTCCGCCTTCAATGATGGAAGTGTTGCCGGCGGCGGCATCCTCCGCACAACTCCCACACTCTTCCCAACAGAAGTGAGGCCATGTTTGCCTGGAAAAATTGAATATGCTGTGAATGATATGCTAAGAAGTTTTTAGACTGAGTACAGGGAAGAAAAACCTTAAGTTCACCATAAAATGGAAGACCTTCCTGATATCAAAAATATATGACTTAGGAGTGGGATGAGAAGGGAGGAGGAAAGAGGTTACAAAATTGTTTTATAAGATAGGTGTTCTTTTTTCTGCTTTGCAGCAAGATAAAAATGCAAAACATGAAACTTCTCGCATGTACCACTGGAACCAGTACGCTCGGCCAGGATATCCGTGGCAGGATATCTTAATGTTCCTGAGAAGATTGTAACCTATCCACCCTTTCAAAAAGGACCAGTTTTCCAGACAAACATTGACAGTTAACGCGAAAGCTAGACAAATCTTATATTGCTCAAAATCTCGTCCACCCTGAATGACCGGTAAGTTCACGGCAACGTTCATGAATTCAACCATTGGAATAATCGTTAGACGTCCGAACCCCAATATATAGAAGCATCCGCACCTCACAACGTTGGCGCACTTTTTGCTTGAGTTAGAGTATCATGCCTAACAACTGAGACCTCGAAAAAGGAAAGTGGAATGTAAGCCAAAACGGAATAGAATTCCACAGACGAGTAGCAACAACATGACCTCGACTGGGCGAGGTGAGTTTCAATATATGGCCCCTGCGCACCAATCTGCCACTTGGTATGATTTTTCCATGCTGTGAAAAAAATCGATTTTGTGGAGATAGCATCCGTAAGTCAACCTGTACCTGTCTATATATACTACTAAATCAGAGACAACGACTTTTTCGAGTAAACATGTTCCCTGTATGTGTGCTGTGCATGTGTTGCAAAGAAAAAATAACAAAACGACAAAGCAAAAATAAAAAAGCAAAAAAAAAAACGTGTCTCATCATGTTACAACCTCCAGAAAGCGTCGATGGTTATGCGTTCTTCGCGGACTCGAGAAGCACGCCGCACGATCGTGCCGCTCGCACTGGGATCGTCGCCCTGCTAGCAAACTATAGAGTTTCCGCGATGATTATTTTCTCACTGGCTGACATCAAACGGAACGGAAAGCTATGAAGAAAACCCTGATCTGCGGTTAGCGCGGCAGTTCCAGCACGAGCGGTGCAGGAACGCCTCGTACCTCCCGAGTCCGCGGAAAAGACACCTCCATCAACGCCCACTATAGAGAACTGAATCTTTCCTTACCAAGGGGGTTTGGCTCCCGCGGCGAGATTTCGACCGGCGTATAGGCTATTTACGTTCACGGGCTTAGGTTTACTTGCTCCAGAAGCGCCTCTTGATAGTGAAGACATGGAATCTAAAGAAATAAACGGTTCCTCGCAATAATGACACCTGAGGAGACCAGAAAAAAAAAGAAAAACAATAAATGTGGAATCTGAGAGCAGAAAATGCGTTGTTTTCAGATTCTAAGCCAGAAACGATAAATGTAAGAGTGAAATATGGAATTAATTGATGATATTTGCAAATAACACACTGGTTGTAGTGGCGAATTGGCAGCGGCTACCTGCACAGTGCGAACAGTGCAAGTGACGGCCGCCAACCAAGAAGGGATTTCCGACTGCCGAAACTTCCAATATCCCTGTCTTTCCAGCTTCCGAAATTCGATTTCCAAAACTTAGTCTAAAAGGAAGTTTACGTGCAAACTGACAGTGATAAGAGTACATGAACGGAAGACTGCAAAGAAGGATAAGGAAGGGCTAAATCCAAACGGTTCCTTACACAAAATGAGCAATCTCATCGGCTCTACAAGACATGTAAGGTGAAGGAACGCAGACACCAGCGCTGTGCCTGCATCCACAGGATTTTCATTCCTGGAAACTAGACAGAAAATGTAAGGAAACTTGACTTCCCGTCTCGAAACTCCCCATAAGCCACCAGCAAAAAAACAGCTTCCATAATTGAACGGTAACTTCCCGGAAACCATTAGAGTAAATCTACCCACACCTTTCCCATGAGCGGTATGAACAATAGATTTCAGAATTATCGTGAACTAAAGCAGGACTGTCTACCATTTTTCTGCGCATAAGTGTCCATGCTTAACACTGCAAAGAAGGTTCAAAGTCTGTGAATCACGTTAACATATTAGCTTGCCTTGAACGTAAGCACCCGTTGTTGCAAACAGTGCAGGTATAGCCCATTCAGATCGTTGTGACTCATGGTGGAGGGATCATTTATTTGAACGCGATCGTTTGCAATCGATATCAAATGTGCTTGGTAATGCACAACCGCACCTCTGGCCTTGCATATGTCAATGCGCCACAAACCAATACTGCCAAGAAAATTATCATGCCCACACCTGCTCAACAGAAAGTTGGCGTCGGGTCTGCACCATAACGCAGTTTCCCTTAGTTACGGAGTGTAATGTGAGAAATGCGCTGCTCAGAACTTTTTTTTGAATTCTGCCCATAAAAATCGCCTAAAATGAAGGCAGAGTCTCACTTCACCTTCGTGTTTGGGTTTTTTAAGCATATTTCAATAGCAGCTTCGCAAATTCTCGACGCTATCCTTCCAACGATATACACAAAAGCATGAAAAAACGTTGAATTCGCTATTTCACACAGAATTAGAAAGACGAATTTGGCCGGCAGAGTCGGTCATGTGCGCCCTAGATCACACTGTAGGTCAAATCGAAAGGACAGTGCAAGATTTGTTGACGCACATGGGATGCTTGGCAGGACAGCCCGCACCCACCCGGATTTTATCGAACCCTCGGTGAAAAAAAAAACCCTCAGAAATAGGGCAACCAGCGTTTACTTGCCTTTTTTGCGTAAATCATTGTTTTCGGCACACCACACAATTCTGTTGAAGTAAAAATCTCAAAGACGGTTCCTAAGACGGGACCATACCCTTAGCAGACTATAGGGATTTCGAGAGTTACAACCGCTGATGTGAGCTCTGCATAATCACACAGAAAAAAACTGCGTTGCCAACCAGGTGGTAATATTGTGGCCAGCCTGCCAACCCACAATGGGACTTAGTCAAAACGGTTTTTGTCGACAATATTGAAACATAAGAATTGAAATGAAAGGTAAATATTGCAATAAAAATAATAAAACCAGTACGTGAACGTCAAAGTTAACATGAAACGGGTGTAGCCCACTAGGCGAAATTTGGCTGCGCCGACGGACAACTACAAGCCCCGCCCACTGGTCTTAGTGCTCGGAGAAAAAGAGATTCTCTACAGGCAAATGCCTATGTGCGATAGTAAGCCAGATGAAAAGAACGTATACAGAACCCAGCTTGTGGAGACAACCGAGGATTGCTTCAAATTCCACAGCATCAGAGCCATTGGGCGGAGCTTGCGGAATTCGGTCGATTTCGCCTAGTGGATGACGCCCCATGAAACAGATATAATCGAAAACAACCATCTAGCGATGGAAAAGCAAAGAAAAATAGATTGCTGAGAAGTTAAGCGAGATTTCGAAAATCATGTTACCGACAAAGCAAAGACAAAAATATCGACAAAAATCGCCAAGCGACAAAACACCACTCTATGTTGCCGCAGCTCGCTGTGCGACATCGCAGGATATCGCTGCAGAAGAGAAATGCCCTCACGTACTACACATCAGAGCAAAGGTCTCAGTTTACCAGAAAAACTGAATAAATACAAGCTGAGCTGAGCAGCACGATTGCGAGCGGCTGCGATATCATGTGATCTGCTGATTCGGTGCAATCCAAGAGAAAGGTTCTGCAACGCACGCGATTATACACAAAAATACGCGCTTTCGCTAACATGGCTCGCCGACAAAAACAAAATGGTTCTAGTATGAGTGAAAATTTTTCGAGGTTTTCAGAGCAGGGAAAGTGGAAGAGATCATTCAAAAGTCTGCGGTCACTCGCAAGTGTGCATTTTTGGCAAATATTTTTGATAGGAGATGGTGGGAATGGAACTAATGAAAGCCCATGACTTAAAAACTACACTAATGAGCGAATTTCACTTCAATTTCCGAACATCCAACAGTGCAGTTAGGACCGCGCTGCACACGGAATTGGGTTTGCATGTGAGGAGTTTCGACCTCAATTTTTTTTTGCAAATTTTGTAAAATGAAGTTCTTAGAGCGGTACGAGTGAGAGACGTACATAATTACCATTCAAGATCTCCAGAAATTTACGAGCGAGAAAACTGGTACCACCTATCCCTACCTCCAAACTCCTTACATCAGTAGATTTACGCTGTGTGACGATGTCTACGCTATGTCAATTGAATGAAAACCAATGCGAATTAATGGAATCAAAACCCATGTGTTCCCCAGAAGCTTAGCACTGAACTGCAATTTTTAGGGCCCAATAGAACGAGCTCATAAATCCACAGAACAAAACAAGCAAATACGAAATTTCCTCGAGGCATTACCGAAGCGTGCTAGGAACAGGGCGTCAGCAAGCTTCGGGAGCCTCTTTCCCCTCTTCCATAAAACACCAATTGAAAAAAAAATTAAACAAGGGAGAAGACAAAAATACAAGAACGAGCTGCAGCTTGAAAATATAATCAAACGGTATTGCCCTTTCTAAGAATTTTAGAACACCACCTAGCTGCCCTTCTCTCTAGATATTTTACAAAAAGCATAAAAATTCACGCAGATATGAACATTAGATAGAGGTAATGAGTGACATTATAGTATGCACATAATATTGGAGTATTACATATGCTTCAATAAGTGAACTACCATGCAAAAGTAAAAATTGTCGCTAGCCCTTCTTCTACAAGACTTCAACTACTATGCGAAAGTTAAAGCCTTAAAATAATAGAAAGAATACACTGGTCTACAAACAAGTAATTTAGAACCAATCACGGAAGATACGAAAAAGACTACCACGAGGGTAAACTGGAGCTGGGGGGGGGGGGGAGCACTTGGTATAAGTCGATAAAACGACCTGTTCTACACGTACTGACTTGTTAGCTGACATGTCCAGTACGCTCTGACTTGTTAGCTGAGTAGTTACCTAAAATGCAAACAAGTCAGAACGTGTAGCACAGGTCATTTTATCGACTTTACCAAGCCCCCCCCCCCACCCTACCTACTACTTACTTACTAACCTACCTAACGAAAACGTAACGTACGTAGGCGTACGTTACTACTTACGTTAACGTTAACGTT
>KN727573.1:13156-26474 GCA_000816745.1 Ancylostoma duodenale
CGTGTAGCTACAGGTCATTTTATCGACTTACCCAACGCCCCCCCCCCCCCCCCCAACCTCCATGTTATCTCTACCACGAAAATCCGACTTTTGGGCTATTCCATTGTCCGAATTATTTTAAAACTTAGGAAATTTTGCTATCTTAATGATCGAACCACCAAAATTCGATTATTCAAGCAATCATAAGTCGAGAGAACGAGTCGAATATTAATCTGCAGTTGAGGAAAGCTAAATAATTAATGAAGTATACTGCGTACCTTGACTCTCACAGACGACCGACGGAGCAAGAAGTAAATAAAATCTCAGATTTGCCCGTAGTGGTTAAACTTGGCCCAGCCCGAGCCACAGATGTACCGGCAGAACTGCAACAGAGTATAGATATTTATAGCCTTGCAAATATTTGTGAAAAATTTCTCGGTTTATTTGTAGTAGATTAGTTTTCGAAAGCGATGCAATAATCATGACGAGGAATTAAAAATCGGAACAACTGCGAATTCAACCATTCGCCTTCATATCTTCGATTCTGATGGTACGTCAAAGAATCAGAGATGCAGTGGTAAGGAAGCAAAAATTAGGTGCACTTTCCTACCACGCATATTGGGATTTCGAAACAAAAATGGGAGGGGAAATGAAGCACCGACGGCTCGGGAACAGGTTCCCGGCTTCTCCTTACTGATCCTCATGGGGACTGAGTAACTAGTCACGTAGAGAAGTGATGGTTTGGGATAGAACAAGCAGTATGCAAACCCCGCTGCTCGACGCGGACACCATGAAGCAGCGCGGTATTGACTGACCGCGAACGTCCCAGGCCGTGTCTGTCACGCGTTGCCCTCGCACTCGCGACGCGGTTCACCCTGTCGCTTAGATATGTTCCTGGAAGTTCCTTGCATCGCATGTACTCGTCTTTATCGATTGCCAAGCTAACGAGCAAGTGTCAACACTGACAGCTCCACAATAAGATTCATTCAATTTCACACCAGTTTGCAGCTACTAGCATGTATATCCGTCCTTGTCACCATGTTTGAAACCTTCAAAAAGCATGCGGATTATGTATGGCGAGAACCTGCACTATCATATGTTGCTTGATTAGGGAACCCGGTTCCTGAAAATGTCCTAAATTGTTGGAAGAGAATATTACAAGACAGAATGAAATAGGAAGTTCTGGACGCCTTTCTCACATGAGGAGAATATCTGTTCGAAGTGGTCCTTTGCAACGAGTGTATGCTATCGCACACAGTTTGCAACGCTGACCACGGAACCTTTGCCCAAATTCCCTGCGCTGTCTGCTATAATGATTTTCAACTTTCTTTGTGCACCTAGAAAACGCGGAGATCAAACAGGTCCCCTTCAAGAACATCAAGAAAGAACGCTACATTATCATGTACATACATACATTCGTAATTGCTCATATCTAAAAGATTGGTTCTTTCTTGAAGCTTTGAAGCTTAGTGGTTCTTTCTTGAAGCTTTGAAGCTTAGCAATTCCATACAGTTACATGACTTCCAACCTTGGTGGGCATTTCGTCTGTTTCAATAATGTCAGATCTAGTCTAAATTCGTGAAAAAGTAGCTTTTTTTTCGCTGGTAATGGTTTGATGTCCCGCAGATGGACGTGGAAATACGAAATCTTAGCGGAAAATGCTTAGCAGATCACAAATATCGCACTCATTTTGCATGATGTTGATTTTATCAGTTTTATCGATTTCTTCCCAAGTTTGGCTCCGCGCTCAGATCTCAATGAAAACTTGCATACAGAGGCTTTCGGATATGATGATAACGAATGTACTGTAATGTAACAGTTTTGCACGATAACATCGATTTGTTTGATTTTCTTTCTTTTTCCGAAGTTTGTTTCTCTGGAGCCGTGCAGTTTCAGACACTGCTGAACCTTTCACCATCATACCAGTACTTTCTTGCAGAACTCTCACCGTTTTTGTAACCACCACCTCCAGAAACCCCTGCATGGAAGTCTTGGAAGGACTTCGGTCCTTCGAGTTTGAGTTGGTAGTGCGCCCGCTGAAGTTGTATGAACAGTGGAACCCGCATCTACCTGAATAAAGGCGCAGACCTTTCCCTTATGTCACGTGGAGAGGTGATGAGTCAGAGGTGGGATTCATGAAACGATAAGCAACGATGGTTAGCGTGATCGGTGACTATGTGAAGTAAGCATCAATAGAAGTGTGTTCTTCGCACAGAAAAGGAAATGCAAGGCCATGGCTCCCAGGGCAAATCGTGGTGGGACCGAGCATGTTACCTGCATGTTCAGACATGTTCAAACCACTGATTTATTTGAGAGATCTTAATGTCATGTATATGCACGTGAAAGTGGAAAAGTAAGTAGAAATTAGGCTTGCGGAGACAAATTCCCACTATTTGTGAACTAATGAAGCCGGAAAGGTCGTGAAGGAATTGGCACATACAACATTGGTGAGTGTCAGCCAACCTGCAGCGACGAGCTGCCAGTTTCAGGGCTGGATTCATGAAACGATAACTGAGCAAACCAACGATGCCTAGCGTGATTGGTTATCACATGGACCACGTAATACTAGGAAACCACGGAGGCGAAATTTCAGCTGCTAACCAGTTTTCGCGAGGTTATATATTCATGAATCCTAGCCCTGCTTGGAATCGGAAGGCGTCCAACACGATAGGTCTTAGGCGTGTTTGGAATGGACCGATCTTCTTCACTTTACTATTCAGTCCGTTGACTGAGTTGTGAAGGAGCCACACTGCGGCGATACCGATGTACCTACTTTCCACCGTCCCTCTTGCGAACAAACTGAGCAGTACCTGTTGACTGGTTTTAAAGAGGCGCGAGTATGCTCGTCTACAAACGGCAATAGGTCTCGTCGCCATTGTTTCATGAAACCTAACGTTAACATAATCTACATCTGTGATGTTGTTCCCTTCCACTGATCACAGATGGCTTTGGCACTATTCAACTTTACTGGCCCCAAAATCTTCGGAAAATTTTTTGGCTGAAACTTCGCGTAGGGGGGGGAGGTTATTTGAGGTACTGAACACGAATATCGTATTCATTTGGTACCGTAGCCCCATTTTTGTAGGGTTACGGTAGGTACACTGTGGATACTGTATGTCACAGAATCTTCTGAAACTCCGCATAGGGGAGTTATTTGAGGTGCTGAACACGAATATCGTATCCATTTTGTACCGTAACCCCAATATTGTGGGGTTACGGTAGGTGTACGGTAGGAAATTAAGAGAAAATGCCGATTTCGGGTAGAAAACGAAGTTGACATGGAAAGTAATGTTGATAATCGTGATTAACATCTAAAAAAAACCCCTCTACACAAAATTTGAGAAGATTCTGTGAGGTACCACTTTTACAGTAAGTAAGCGTAGCCGCGGTGGAGAACGGCTGATTGGCCCATCACATGTTCAATACACAGTTGGTAATAATATAGTTTTATCTTTAATACAGCAAAGAATAACAGACTTTATTATGAGGCACAGCAGACGAACACTTGTAGGCAGATGAGCGATTATGGTAGGGGTCCTGCAGGCACACCGCCTGATAGTCATTGGCGATGGGGATCTCGGGGGCTCACGACCGATCGCGCGCTCGGTCGACAGGCTTCTCTCTTTTCTTGCTCGACGAAGTTGCCACGCCCTTAAATAGGGTGAATCATTCTATCGAACGACCAGATTCCTACAGTTTACAGTGGTTAGATCTTTCCTATGAGAAACCGAAGCATGGGAAATCTCCCTTGCTTACACCTCCCCCCTTTACTTTAAGTCTGTCCCGGACTTCGAGCGAAAGAAAGAGAAACCCACCACTCACTACGGTGTTCAAACGTCATGAAAATACCGCTCGAGCGTGTCGGGGGTAACGATGGCATGGAGCGAAGTGGCCCATTCGATAACACGTCGCCAGAATGGTACTGCTGCAAGCGAAGGAACGTGGCCTTGAATGAATTGGCCTTGACGACAGCGAGATAATGCTACGTTCATCCTACGATACTCGTCCAGGAAATCGGCCGACTCGGGGGTGAAGTGGGTCTTAGTTGTCAAAAGAAGGACAATTTCCTTTTTACGGTCCTGAACGGAGTCGACGGTGGAAATCTCGATGCCTTGTCCCAACGTGGCTTGATCGACTTGACGGAATTGCTCGCGATAGAAGGTAATGATGCAGATGTGCTGCGGTGCGATGCCTCTACCCTTCAGCAACTCGATCATCTTGGTACATGTGTCGACTTCAGCGGGGTTGAAGTGCGACATGTTCTGCGCGCGGGTGGATTGACCATCCACGTTGACGAGCATGAATGGGATGCCAGGTGCTGGGAACTCCATCACTCGTGTCAGCACTGGTCGCTCGAGGGCAGTGGTCCCGTTCACCAGAGTGCCCTCGCAAGCCACTCGGTTGGGGAGCTCGTTGAGGGCAGGATGAGCTCTATACGTGCGAACGAGGGAGGCAACCGGAACAGCTCGTGCAGAGCAGAGAACGGACATAACGCTTCGGGCTCCGTAGACTGCTGCTTGTGAGTCTCGAGGACACTTAGCATGGGGCTCAAGTTGGTGGACATCCCCAAGATAAATCTGCCGAACTCCCGGAAGCCGGTTGCTGATGGCCATGAGAGCTGGTTCAGGGATTCGAGAGGCCTCGCACTTCGAAAACAAGGGCGGTTTTGGTAAATATGACAGGAACTGAGCTTGGTACTGGGCCGCTCCGGCCAAATCGATCGATCAACAAGAACGAAATAAATGCCTATCCGCGGTTTTCAGCTTCCTTTACTTCATCAACTTACTCGATACAACTCGACTTCAACTTTAACGGGTCCGGACCATACTCCTCGCGGTGCTCGACAACTACTTTAACGACTTCGACTGCTTCTGCTACTTATCCATAAACTTCAGCTTGGCTGCACTAATGGGATCCCCAACTCAACTGCTCAACTGCTTAACTACACAACTGCACTGCCATTATCTCAAATTAAGCCCTACCTTAGCTTCTTCGCGCGGAATCACTGGCCTCTGGCCCACAAGAAACAAACATCGATGTTGGACCGACCGGTCTTTCAGCGGTTTATACCCACGCCGGGTCCCGGGAATAAAAACACCGCAAACACTACCTTTCTGGATTTTTTTTTGTATTTTTTAAAGGTTTTTTGTTTGAATGGCTGAAGTAGTGTTTACGGGGAGAGCCTGGAGCTAACGTAGGATTAAGCCCCTCTCAAAGTCGACGGCGGAGCGGCCGTCTCCGTCGCAGACTTCAGAGTTTCACAAAGGGGCATCGAAAATGAGATTCGCAAGACTTACCTGATTCGTTCCAAGCGAGGGGTGAACCACTCGCTGCTACCAGTAAGCGTACCCGCGGTGGTGAACGGCTGATTGGCCCATCACATGTTCAATACACAGTTGATAATAATATAGTTTTATCTTTAATACAGCAAAGAATAACAGACTTTATTATGAGGCACAGCAGATGAACACTTGTAGGCAGATGGGCGATTCTGGTAGAGGTCCTGCAGGCACACCGCCTGATCGTCGTTGGCGATGGGGATCTCGGGGGCTCACGACCCATCGCGCGCTCGGTCGACAGGCTTCTCTCTTTGCTTGCTCGACAAAGTTGCCACGTCCTTAAAGGCAGCAAGAGCCGAAATCCTCGACTCCGAGCTGATTGTGAGGTGCGGGTACTGAAGTACAGACTCAGCATCTCATAAATATGAAACGAGCACAGATAATGATGGCTTACCTGCAGAGAGAATGGAACTCTCGTCGCGAACACTCCTGGCCGTTTTCGCGTGCGGACGAGTTTTCCCCAGCCCCAAAAGTCATTGCGGCGCGTGGTTTTGGCGCAAAGGAACTACGAAATGCGTTGAATCCACAGGAGCACTCACCACATGCACCAAACCAGGCGCCGCAATGGCTTTAGGGGCCGGGGAAAACACGTCCGCGCGCGAACACGGCCAGGCGTGTTCGCGACGAGAGTTCCATTCTCTCTGGAGGTAAGCCATCATTATCTGTGCTCGTTTCACATTTATGAGATGCTGAGTCTGTACTTCACTACCCGCACCTCAGCTCAAGTCGAGGATTTCGGCTCTTGCTGCCATTAAATAGGGTGGATCATTCTATCGAACGATCAGATTCCTACAGTTTACAGTGGTTAGATCTTTCCTATGAGAAACAGAAGCATGGGAAATCTCCCCTGCTTACAAGTTTACTTACCGTAACCCTACAAAAATGGGGTTACCGTGCGAATTGGATACGATATTCGTGTTCAGCACCTCAAATACCCCCCCCCCCCTGTGCGAAGTTTCAGCTAAAAAAATTTTCTTGAAGATTTTGGGGCCAGTAAAGTTGAATAGTGCCGATGCTTTTGGTAATGGTGAGGTCACAGTAATGATACAGTGGACATCAATGGCCTTGGCCCATCCGCGGTCTCAAGAAGGACGTCGCGCAACCGCGCTGCGCCCGCCGTAACTGACTTTTCTGCTGCTATTCTGGTATTTTTAGCAGTTTTTCTACCCGATTTTGAGGTTTTTCGACCAGATCGTGAGGAAAAGTGCCTAGAAATAGCGTTCCGGCGGCAGACGACACCCATCCCAGCGCGCGCGGCGCGGTCGCGCTGCGTCTTTCTCGAGGCCGCAGATGGGCCACCGTCTTTGCCGACCACTGTATGTACAGAAACATGTCTGAACATGCAGACACGTCTGAGCATGCACACAGACTGGATGGTCCCGCCACGATTGCCCTGCGCGGAACTATCAGTACTGTAGTGAGTAGCCATAAGCCTTGCATCTCCTTTCCTGTGTTCTTCGCGGACTCGAGAAACACGCGGCGCGGCCGGCCATTCGCGCTGGGATCGCCGCTGTAATGCCAAGCTAGGGTGTTACTGATAGTTTTTCACACTGTTGTGCATAAACTACCAAGGAATCCCTATGGTTCATCGAGTCCCCGAAAAATGCACTTCGTCTACGGACTCTTACCACCCGCACGCATTGGGTCGGGCCGTTTTCCCTCGTTGAGCATGAGGAAAAACAGCCAAACATGGTTCAGAAAATGCCCTAACTCACTTGGGCAACTTATTGATAATCTTACGGGTATTGATATCATACGGATACGGATTATAGATCAGAGCTGAACTGCCATTCTTGGGAGAAGGCCAATTCTCCATACAATGTTCTACTGGGCCTGACGTGCGCGGGTGCTAAGTGTCCGATAATCAACGCACTTCCACTGACGCCCCCTGTAGACTATGTACACGTAATGCTAGGAGTCGGAGAATGTGAAAGCCTGTTTGCGAGCCTAATTTCTCTGTTATGAATTTACATGAATCCCAGCCAGGCTGCCTCACTTACTTTGCCCGTTCTCATGTGGCAAATCGCGCAAACAAGGCGGAGCAATGGAGGGCTGCTGGTGGGTGTATGTATGTGTGTCGCCGTGGATGCCTGACACAAGTTCATGTCACTGTCATGAAAAGGAGAGATTTCTGAGCTTCTGAAGGCAGTCATGTAAAGTCATGGGAGGGGAGGGGTTTTTTTTTCTTCGTAAGCTGCAACGTGACTCATCCAGCTACATATGCGCACGTCCGCAAATCCATCAGCTCCACCGACGCTGACTGTTTCTATTCTAGTAAAAGTATCCATATCGTTACCGTGTAGGGCTAAGCCGGTGCTGATCTGCTGAAAGCATTTTGGTCTCATGCGCTAGACACGCCGAGGAAGGCGCGGTCGTCACTGGGTCAAGAATTGTAGTCCTTCCGCAAACTTATGTGTGTGGAAGGAGCTATTCGAGAAAGGAACACTCGACAAGGTGAACTACCGGAAGATGGTTTCAGAAAGAGCTCGAATCCAAGAATGAGTGGACACTGCCGAACACTATCGTTCATAGCATGGTATAACTCGTAATTCAGCTGTTTATTTAATTAAACTTGTGTTCACATCCCACGTCTTTCATCGATAAGAAACTGAAATCGACACTGAAACTCATAAAAGCAGAATCCTCGATTGTGTGATTCTGCTCGGGCGAACAACATCTGACAAAGATTAAAATTACTTCCCACAACAATTTTACACGTGTTCATAATGAGAAAAAAAAAACAACAGAACACTATCCACGAGCTCATCTGGGTAACTTTAAGCCTGTGTTTCTTCTATTGTATTGGATTTGCTTTCTAACCGAATGGTTTCCTATAAGAGAACGATGCGTTTGAGGAAATGTAGCACGTATCCTCTCTACTCTTACAGACCCTGACAAAGGCGACATTGCCATAACGTTGGTCCCAAAAAATGAACGAATTATACCAATCTTTCCTGTGGACAATCTGACGGGGTTGTGACACACTTAGAATCAAACAAACTTCATCTGAATGTAACAACGAAAAAAGATAAATTTCAGACAGTTCCGCCGAGAACCTCCAGTTGAGCAAGAAATTCTGCCTCTTTTGCAATTTTTTCCAACTGGTTTGCTTGCAGTTCCTCACCATTAGCGAGCCGAGCCTGAATTCCGAATAAATGTACACTGACTTGATAGAAAGATGGCATGTCCGGATTTTCACCTTCACCGTTCAAGACGACAGTGAAGATGAACTCCTATTGTTCTATGCTGTTACCAAAAATTAAATTGGGGATGAGACTAGAGCTGAAGCGCAGATAAAGATTTACATCTGCAATTCCTATAAGAAAGGTCCATAGATATACATAGCACACGATTTGAATGGTGAAACCTCTCCGAAAATCGGCTACTGGGCTGCTCATTACAGAGCGATAAGTAAACAAAAAAAAGCTTCTTGGCAGCTACTGCCAAGAACTTACTATCAGAACTTACTTTCAGTATACTGACGTCCTTCAGCTTCTTTTTCACCGTGAATATCTTCTTTTCCGTTTCAGTCATCTTGACTTGTTTTTCTGACTGGTCGTTCGCAGCCCCAGTAGTAGCCGCTCCTTGATCTGCAAATGACAATTTTACTTGTGGCGGAAGTGTCGTGAAGGGGCAGTCAACAAAGTAATGTCAATACTCACTTTTACGTAAATGAGGAGGAACATACGCCACAGCGTTCTTGGCTACTCCAACAGTTCGGTTGTTAGAGGGTTCAGAAGACACCTCAAACAAGAGAGTGCAAAAAAAATTAATTTGGTGAAAACCCGAAACGTAAGTGAAATGATCATCAATGCAGTGAAATAGCAATTGCTTGGGAGTGAGGAAGGACATTTCTCCACAGTTGAAATAGTTCAGAATATATCTTTGTGCGGCAGAGTTAGCTGATAACTAAGAATACAAACTACACGTGAATTCAGCAGACTCATTTTTCAAGTTTATCCGACAAGAGCTCATATACTGCTAACAGAACCCGTCTGCGCTTAATAGTTTACCAAAATTTTACACACCCACACATGTTTCCGCGCGTACAAAGTATTACATAATCACCTTTATAAAAGTTGCCCTGGAGCAAAGAACTTGCACACTAGAGAGTTAGGTGTGACAACATCGCACAACGTCTACCGCGGCGAGGTCGCCGAACTATGCTCAACCATGGCTTTTTTCAATATTCCAAGTCGAGATATATCATACACTTTGGAGTGCAGCACTCGAAAAGGCCTTTCGGAAATTGATTCAAGAACAAGCCATATTCGTTCCTAAGAGTCATAGCAGAAACAGAGTGCTCCTACCTTCTTTTTCTCTAGCAAACCGGCGCAATTCAATTCTGCCAAGGTTAAATCTTTCACTTCGAACTTGTTGTAACCTGCCATTGGGCGGAACTTCACCTGTAAGGAGTGCATAGAATCATAACAGAAAGTATTACGAAGAGTCCATTACCTCCCACAATTCCTCGTTCGGTGAGTCGTACAATACCTCGTTTATCAACTTTCCAGAATAATGCCATAATCTAAACACAACAGTGATTTGATCTCTTGAACGAAAAACATCTTAAATCTCGTGCACTGGGTATTCTGTGCTCATCGCTTTAGTCTCATGATCCATTAGTTTTGAAGGGAAACATGCGATGTAGATGTAGGTCGAGAATTTCATTACTCATGCGCAAAATTACTTCCCTCTGGTTTACTGGTAACGCGCTTTAGCGGAAATGACACAATTTCGCTTATTGTTTGTGTCCAATGCTTTCGTTCCCACTTCTTTAACAGCTTATTTAACTGGGACGACAAATAGCTGTCAGCAAAAATAGCTTGTTCACTAAAAATGCGTCGTTCAGTACTCAGAGACAGAAGTGAATTTTTCGAAATCATTCATCCACCGCATGGTAGTCTGCAGTGATATCCAGAGTTCTGCCTAGTAGTTTGCTGCGATGCGCACCATTCGCTCTACAGGCAACCCGAAAAACCTCGGAAAACACATGATTGTAGTCCTCAAATGTTCCTTACCATGCAACCGCTGACATCATAGGTCAAGTTTTTCTTTTTGAAGTTCACGAATTGTAACTTGGGAAGTGAACTCCTACTTCTAGGGGATGTTCGGAAAACACGAGAAATTCCTCGGTCCCCAGACTACTCTTCTCGTTGTTCTGCATCGATTACCATTTGTCGATCCCTCCTCCTCCCCCTCCCGTTGTCTTCTCTGAGGTGCACACATATAAGATCCTGCAGAGTTCTGCCTTATTTCCGCGACAGGTCGAATGCTGCACTCCTCCTCTGGGAGTCCCTGGACTTCACTGGTTCCAAAAGAACTAGCGAAAACATGCAGTGACACTAACAATATGGATGAGTATTGACTGATAGCTGCCATCACATCGGATCGCCATATTTCGCAGAAACTTTGTGACTCTGCGTAGCGTCAGGCCGTTTTGCCTTTTTGAACCTGGAAAGAGACAGCCAAGATTGGTTGAAAAGGTGCCTTAACCTACTCTAACACCTTATTAGTCACCTTAGGTCAAAGATAACCTGTTCTTCCTAGCAAAGAACCTGGAACAGCGGCTCTGTAAACACTGTCGTACCAGGGCCTGACGCGCGCGGGCGGTAATTGTCCGATAACCCTGCTGATTTCGTGTCGTCGCAATTGCCGCCTGAATTAGCACTGGAGCACGATATTTTTCACATCCTCTCAAGCCTCCCCATTCTACAATATTTAGTCTTCTCTACCTTGCGTCGCGTGCGTGCGAGGTTGTGGCGATTGCTACGATTGCGGCGCAGGCGGCCGAACCGGCAGACTCGGAGAACTCTCTCTGGCCAAAAATAAAGCGCGCCATCCATGCGACCACCACTATATATGACGCCAACTAATTTGTCCTAGTAAAAATGCAAAGTAGAGAAGGAATGGCAAAACCCGAACGCTTCGAGTTCTGCCACTATTTCATTTTCACTGTGCCATACCCCGAACGGTCCGGATTGTAGCCATTCATTCCCAACTTGCATTTTTACGCGGACAAATTAGTTGGCAGCGTCATATATTTCATCCTGGTTATTTACAAGGTAATTATTTTTGTTTCTAGTAATGTAATATAATATAGGAGTACACTGTAAAACCCATGTTCTGTAGCTGTGTAACACTAATACGCTTTAAGATTGAACTGGAAATTGTTAAGTTGCTTTTGTTCCCATGATACAAGGAAATATTACTGATGGCTCATGAATCATGCTATAATCTAACACTGTGTCACATATTAACACTATTCCAGGGAATATTCCAGGGAACTACAGGACCATCAAGCTACTTCGAACTTACCTATACCCGTTATCAATGCGAAGGCGTGGTGTTGTAGTAGCAGTAAGAAAATGTTGACCATCAGGTGCCCATTCAAACAACGTAGTGTTAGGAACTTCAATCTCAAGAACGACAGCATACATTCGTTGTTAAATATGGCAACATATACATTCGTTGTTAAATATGGCAACAACAATAACAAATAGTACACTTACCGCAACAATCTGCTTCTTCTTCTCTACATCCCAGAATTCCATTCTGCCCTTTCCAAGATTACCGAAGCCACAAGTTAACAAAATGTTCCCGAAACTATTGTAAAAAACGTCGTTGCGAGGTCCCTCACTGGTGTGGAATGTCTCATCTCCCCTAAGGTTGAATAGGCTCACCTAAAGATATCACATCACCCCTGAACATGTTGAAGAAAATATCTTTACCATCGCAGGCATAAAGCCATAGCAGACACAGAACTCTTTTCCAGTAGGGTTCCACTTTGCAGCATGTACTGGTCCCTTTTTCCGGACATTTACTTGAAAGGACTCTTGAGTAGTCACATTCAGGAGATATATCTAAAAGCGGAGGATGAGTAGGAGTTAAGCAGAAATATTACAAAAGCTATGGGATCTACATGTTGTTCTCCGTAATACGATTGATTAGAAGAATCTACTTCAGTGCCAGACAGGACCAACAAAGCACTTCCTGGAAAAAAAGAGATATATATATATATATAAAGAAAGAGTAAATGAAAAGTACAAAACGGGGGAGGAGGATGGTAAAAACATGGTCTCTACACTCCAGTTCTAGCAGTGCTTATTTATAGCACCGGCCAAAACGAGGCTTTTGAAGTGTCCCACATAAAATTTGTCAGTGTGCTGTCACCTTGTATGTTTGTAACGCAAGACCAATTGAAGTTCAAGACTTCAACACTGAAGAAAAGATCTAGATCAAAATAAGATGATCCGTAAACGGAGGTGATGGTCTAGGATAGAGACCATAAAATTCTCACTTTATCGGTTGGCCACTAATATCCAGATATGGTAGTTCATAGATAAAAGAGCAACAACGAAAGTACCGAGCCAGACTTCACTGCTTACAACATGGACAAAACCCCTTCAGACTACAAGATTCGTAACAGCTGAAAACAGATCGAAAGAGCGGATTCCGTGCCCAGATCAATCCTTGTACTTCCTGAGTTATTGCTGCACAGGATGCACGTACATCGTGGAGGAAACCCTGAAGCCGCCCACCTTTAGAGTTCCAAAGAAGGGTGGCTTTCTCTGATTTGAAGAAGTTTTTCGCAGCAACGACGACAAAGGGAGAATCAAGGGACCGAATCTGCACACGTCCAGGCGTTGACTGAAGCAAGACTGGTTTAGTTTAAATCGTTACATTATTCCGTACATAAGTTGCATAAACAAAGTCACGACAAGCAATTACACATCGTTGGCTGGTGATATTCTTGCATTTGTTGCCTGGGAGCTTCGGAATTTCTTCTTTGCTTTGTGAGTTGAAATCACTAATGGGCCATATTTCTGTAGCGAGATTACGGCATACAGCGCACTGTCCACGCCTCACCTTTACCCTTATACGTGATCTGAAGACTTTGAAACACCACTATGTAGTAAAATCTGTTTTTTGGTAATCGCCTTTGTATGGTCCTAGGCACAAACACACAAGAGACCTATACCATTCCACTCAAAATTGTG